>PVJN01013236.1:0-49283 GCA_004026805.1 Lasiurus borealis | reverse complement strand
TTGTGGGTTTATTTCTAGCCTACAGGGGCAAGATGTTTTTAAAGACAAGAATTGGGGGATGGCGGGGAAGCAGTTGCAGAGGCAAAGAAGCAATGAACAGACTGTAGTGCTACAGTGGGAAGACAGTGGGAAGGCGGGGAGGTTGGGGGTGGGGGCTGTAGGAGATCAACCGAAGGGCTTGTTATGCATGTGTAGAGGCATAGCTAGTGGATGCAGGCCATTGTGGGGTTAGGAGGGGGGGGGAGATGTGTGAGGGCATGTACTGGGGGATGGGGAGGGCTGGGGAGGACAACAGGGAAAAAATAAAAATAAAATAAATTTTTAAAAAAGACCCAAGATTATATCATGGATAGAAAAACAAAAACAAACAAACAAACAAACAAAACAGTAAATAACATATTATGTAGCCAGAATTTGATAGAAAGGGATAACAGATTTGATCAGGTGGTTTCCTTTGTAACCTATTTGTCTGCCCCTGGTTCTGCAACTCCAGAGAGTATCTGTTTTCCTGTCTATTTCCTCTTCTGTCCACAATTGCTGAGGCTCTAGCTTGCAGGGTTCAGGGACCTTTGTGGGCTTTCTCTTGCTGGATGCCTGGGTGTGTGGTATCATGCCTCTTCTTCAATTGATTGTCTCAGTCAGGCTTCGCACACACCACCCTATTCCAAGGCCTGTTCTATATGATCTGCTATCAGTAAATGCATCTTTAATGTTAAACTATTTTTTGAAACAAAAGAAACATAGAAATTAATTACATGTGAAATTAGACAAAGTTCAAATGTCAGTGTCCATAAAGAAAGTTGTATTGGACCACAGTTATTTTCATCTGTTTACCTGCTGCCTCTGGCAGCTTTGCCATGGCCTGTGCAGAGTTGAATTAGTTGTTCTAGGATCCATGACCCCAAAACCCTAAACAATGTTCTATTTGGCCCTTCACAGAAATGCTTGTCAATTCCTGGTCTAGATGCCAGAATGGAGTCTTCTGCCATTCAGCAATAGAGTTTAGAGATTTGTTTACCAGTAGTCCTTGCCTTATGCAACTTACCTGGCAGGGAAAGGGTGAGAGAGGGGAGCTGTCTTCTAAACTTTAGAATCTAAAGAACGAGGCTTTCATTTAACACAATGAGGCTTCTCAGTGGGTTCCTTTATACAATGGCAGAGAAGGGGAATAGGGACAGGCTGGAGTCAAATAAGTCCCCAGCTTCTCATTGGTCCTATACCTTCTGTAACTGCCTAAGTGTAAGCACTAATTTGGGAGGTGGGGATTGGAGGAGAAGGGAGGATGTCATTGTTCCTTTAAGTTCATCATTATATAATTCTCAGCCATTGTGAGTTTCACAGGCTGAAAAGGCTCCTTTTTACTACAGATTGCATTTTTTTTCTTTGCTTTCAGATATGCTGACATAGACTGATCATAGCACCACTCCTGTTAAACTTTATTGAATGTAGCAAGAAGTCAACATATTTCCTAAAGCCTGAAACTTGGCATGCAAAAATATGAGTCCCAAGTTATTGCAGGGGACAGTTGAAACAGCTAGCAATGGGGACATGAAGGGGGTTGGTGGTAGGGCAAGCTGGGGGAAGGTCAATGGTGAAAAAAAAGGAGACATAGGTACTACTATTTGTAATAGTATTATTTTAAACAATAAAATAACATTAATAAACAAACAACAAAACAACTAAAAACAGCTAGCAGTGTTGCTACTGCTTAAAGAGATTGCTTCTTTCCTGGCTGAAGACAGAGAAATCACAGGTCCTGTTGTTACCCAGGTGGACGCAGACCATTCACATCCCAGTGCTCCATTCACTTCTCTTCTTCATGTGCTAGTGATCACATTAGTCTGGATTCCTTGGCTACCAAATTAAGAATCTGAACCTAGGTTAAGCAAAACTGTGAATTTATTGGCACGTGGAATCAGGAAGCCGAAGAGTAGGATTAGCACTGATCTGTACAGGGATTCAAATGATATGAGCAGAATTTTGTGCCTTTCCCTTGAGGTTGCAGTTCTATATTCTTTGATGTCGCTTCCATATGTAGATCTAATTTGAATCACCTACCTCACTAATCATCAACAGTGTCTTTACCCCAAACCAGATGAGGCTCATTTTCCAAAAAGGAATTTCCACCAAGAAGTAACAAACACCCTCTCTGCTTTTCTACAGGCAACTAGCTGTTTTAGAAGGCAATGAGGCAGTAGGTCTTAAAATTTTAAATAAACACTGAGGCCCAGAGATGATCGCTTGAGGTTGTTTATAAACATTAAGTTTAAAACAGTCTAAAGCTCCATCCATGGGAACTGGCAAATGAATACATTTAATAAAAAGTAGCACACTGAAAATATGGATACTAAGCAACATTTTAAATTATGTATTTATGTAATTAAATTGGGTACAATCATGTGCACAGCCAAAAAAGCAATCAGAGCACAATATCTGTAAAATGGTATTATTTATTTGTCTATAGAAAATTATATATGTCAAACTTACATAGGTGTTTTTGAAAACAAAGAAAAGAGGAGATACTAGGAGAAAGAAATTGATTTTCTCTAAAATACTCTATTGGGATTTTTGCCCTAGACTTATCTCTGGAGTTTTAGCTATTACTACAATAATGTATTCATGTATAAACTATGTGATTAAGATAAATATTTATTTAATATTACAAAGTATACATTGAAAATTAGTGATTGATTTTTCTGGAAAATTCAAGGAAAGCTCTTAAAAACTTTGAAACTTAGATTTCAGTACAATGTATGGTTATAAATATAATATATATGTAATCAATAACTTTATCTAAAAGAAGTATAAACAGAAGGTTAGAAAATATTATAGTACGAAGTTCCAATTCATAGCAGCAATAAAAAAGATACAATACCCAGGAATAAAGTTGATGAAACATACAAATCTATATAGTGAAAATCATAAAATGCTTCTTAGGAACCAGAAAAAACTGAGTTCAGAAAATGTAATATAAAATTCACAATATATTTAATAAAAGATAAATTTAAGTAGATAGAGTTCTTATAATCCCCAATTTATTGTTATCAAAATAACATTAACCTCCCTCAAATCCTTAACTGGTATATACACATGTGGAAAGATGCACAATTATATTAATAAGTGGAAATCCAGAGTAACATATCATTTTTCACGGATTGAGTTTTCACAGATCAAAATATTTGTAGCTCTTGGAGGAGTGCTGAGGCACTATTGCTCTGGGTAGCCTGAATATGCACAACTTCCCTGCAGGAGGTGTTACAGTGTCTACCAATCCTGCAATTACACATTCTCAATGAACAAGTTCTATTTCCAGAAATCTAGTCTAAAAATATACTCAGGCAATGGCATAAAACTGTAAATGCAAAGTATGTTTTTGACACATTGCTTATGCTAAAAACAATTTGAAAATCCCCTGGATGTCTATCAACAGAACACTGGATAAGTAAATTGACATCAGTGGAATGGTATTTAAAATACAGTCAAACTATAGGTGCAAGATCACAATGTAGTGTGTGTGTGTGTGTGTGTGTGTGTGTGTGTGTGTGATTTCTGAAAGATTGAACAAGCAAGTCTGAAGAGTGCCTCAGAAGTGAATAATCGGCGAGGCACTAGGGTTGAATAACATGTATCATTCTGTATAATTATTTGCTTTATTTGAAAAAAATTTAATTGTAAAATGCTCAACAAAAAGCATTTTAGCTTCCATACCAAGATTACTATCAATATTTAATTGTAAAATTTTAGGGCCTCAACAACACATTATCTGTAAATAAGAATGATAATATTTATTTTTTATTTTTTTTTTAATATATTTTTATTGATTTCTTACAGAGAGGAAGGGAGAGGGACAGAGAGTTAGAAACATCCATGTGAGAGACATCAATCAGCTGCCTTCTGCACGCCCCCCACTGGGGATGTGCCTGCAACCAAGGTACATGCCCTTTATCAGAATCAAACCCCAGACCTTTCAGTCCACAGGCAGATGCTCTATCCACTGAGCCAAACCGGTTTCGGCAATATTTATTTAAAAAAAAAAATTCTAGCCAGGCTTACAAGTATATTCTTATATCTTAATTTTCAGCAGAAGTTATTACTCTTATAATAAGTTTCACTGTCCTGTGGGAAAAAATCAACTTTGGTGCACATTAAGAGCATGAGTTTAGAATCCAGCTGTCCTGGATTTAATTCTAACTCTGCATTTTCTGGACATATGACCTCTGTCAATATAATATATGTGAGAATTAGTTTTTCGATCTAGGAATTGAAAAGGTAGAACTTAACTTTACAGAGCAGTTGTGAAGGAATTAATACATATAATATGTACAGTATTCATCATAGTACCCAGCATTTATAAGTATTTCAAAAAATGGGTATGATTATTTTTCACAGTTAATTTGGAACTCAGAAAGCTAAACCCTAAGAATTTGAAAGGTAGTAAACATCTCAGCCTCACTGATGCCAATTAGCTCTCAGTAAGTCAGCTGAAACAGCAATAATTATGGAAGATTGCTTAAAATATGAATGTTTTGCTGATTTCTTGAAATGTGCCACAGAAGTAATTAAGAATCTCCAGAATATCACAGGTAATGACTGGGAAATATTGACACACTCTCTTCATTTATATCCCTGAACTTACTCCATAGGCCTATGGTGAGAGATGTTCTAAAAATAGATGTTTAATTTCACTAAACAGTGTATAATTTATGAGGGTCCTTAAAAGAAATGCTGTCTTGTCTTGGGATGGAAATAGGCCTAATGTATATTAGGGGATGCTATAAAATCAGATATTTCCAAAACAGGAATAACTACAGAACGCCTGAGTTATGGACACAGGGACCTGTGTAATGGACGCCACTTCCTTCTCCATATTGGCTAGAAAGCTGAAAGCCAACTTTGTGGCCCACTCACAGCAAATGCGAAAGGTTTTTAAGAATTGATTTTTGTATTAGTCTCATTTCGGGATCCATTTTATGAGTCCCTAACTTTGTATTCCTCTTCTCTTTCCCACCTACTTCTATTCTAGGACATCTTAATGCATTTTATGTATCTATTGTTTCAATAAATATTGATTGATCTTCTACTAATGGGCCAAGAACTGGGGTGGACACTGGGAGTAGAGTGGATTACAAAGTACATGACCTTGCCAATAGAAAACTAATGTTCAAAGAAAGCTTCCTTTAAGAGGCAATAGACTAATTAATTGCCTAATAAAAGATGCTCATGGACAAATAAGTTAAATCTACTCCAAAATAAGTGTCCATTCCAATGAGGAAGAACCACCGTGTCCCCACAACAAAAACAGTCAAACAACCAACCTGCCTATTTCTAGCCTAGTCTTTTCCATGGTCAGATTGGCACTTGGCACTGGTAGCACTCAGATTGACTTTGGAGATAGGAAGTCCATATAATTATGTGAATGTGCATCATTCATTTCAAGCACCCATAAATCCACTGTAAAAGTACATCTATAGAACAGATCTTGTCCATGAAATCATCAGCCTATAGGTTTCTAAGAATGTCACTTACATCCTTCTGGGGATTTGATTGTATATGAGGACTTTTTTCCTTCTCTCTTTTTCTCTGGTTTTAGATAGTTTTATCATAATGTATTTTTAAGAACATTTTTTGAGGTTAAAATTATTTGGGTACCCACAGGCTTTATGAACTTAGATATCCAAATTTTTCCCAAAACCTGGGAAGTTTTCAGTCTTCAGTCATTATGTTTTCAAGTAGCTTTCTCCCTCTTTTCTCCTCCACAACCTCAATATCTAAATTGTTCCTTTAGGTAGTAGTCCAGAGTTCACATAATCTTTCTTCGGTAATTTTCCTTTTTTCCCCACTTTATTCTCTGACCTGTTCACTTCAAGTGACTAGTCTTATACCTAACAGACTATTTCTCCTGATTGATCCAATCTATTACTGATTGTCTCTATTGCACATTTTCATTTCATTGATTATATTCTTCATATCTAAAATTTCTCATTTTGCTTCTGTCTTATCTTTCTGATTTTATTTTTTTTTCTGTGTTTTCTTTATACCTCACTGAGCTTTCCTAAAAGAATTATTTTGGATTTTTTTTCTTACAAGTATCCATTTTGTGGGGGATTAGTCCCTGGAAAATTATTATGTACCTTTGGTGATGTCATATTTTCATTGATGTTTTCATGTTCCCTGAAGTCCTGCATTGCTGTCCTTGCATTTGGAGAAGCAGCCACCTCTTCCAGTCTCTACTGACATCAGGATGGAAATAGCTTCTATCAGCCCTATTAGGGACTCTAATGTTAGACATCCTACCGATACAAATGTCCCATACTTCTGATTTCTTCCTGGGTAGGAATTTTAAGTTTTCATGACATCTCCTCAATCCTGCAAAGCCAAACCAGATGCAAATAGGTTCTTGTTAGCTTTCCCTACAATGCTGCTGAATGCTCAATTTGTGTGCTTTTTCCCAGTCCTAAAGAATTTGGTTAGCTTTCTACATGTGCTTACTAACATTCTGCAAAACTCTCTCTTGCTCCTGCCAGCAATATGCACAGGGACATGGCCACAGCTGGGGAGGAGGAACATGAGTGAGGTACACAGAGAGTACTACACTGTGAACCATGATGTCTCTGTACTTCCTACTGATCCATTAATAAATGCTACTAAATATGCCACTTACTATCAAAGGCCAGCTTTTATACAAATTAGCAAATATATGAGATCCATGAATTGAAGATATAATTATAGTGGTATTTTTTATCCTCTGCAAATTCCAACTAAGAATATTGTCTTGGCTTCCTTAATTATATTGGGCTAAAACTTTAAGTAGCTTCTTGAAAACAGTATGGAAGAAATAAATGAAGATTCATGGGGAATAGGTCTCATTTTGTACCAATCCCAATGGGACACATCTAAGAGAAAAATTCCTATTCATTTCAAAGAGAAATACCAACCATAATAATTTCTATGTGGCTTTAAATAAGACATGCACATTATCATTAAGAATCTGAAATCAAAGGATAAGATCTAAAGTCATGTTGGCACAGAGTTGTGAATAATGGAACATATAAGCATGATGAGTATTTTTAATTTGATATCATAAAATGGGAAATGATGTCCAACTTTATCCAATTAAAAGCAGTGATTTAGAATCTCCACACTAAATTCCTACACAACCATAATTTTGCCTGACTCACTGTCCTAGGCACCATCTTACTGAGACTGGAAAATTTGAATTATTGAAGTCCTGATGTATTTTTGAAAATAAAAAATATCTCTTGAATAAAATCTCATGGCTTCATAATATGTGTATGTCCTTGGGAGGAAAAAAATCTTCCAGCCAGAACTAGTAAAATTACTAAAAATAGATCAAACTATCTCAAGGACAAAAAATTATAGAAAACAGCAAAATATTTTTGTTGTGTGTGCTCAAAGTAACACATATGCCCTCAACAACAATGGCAAATGTGTGCCATAAAAAAATAAGTAGGGAATTTAAAGGGGAAAATATCAACTAAAATATTTATTAGAAAATAGAGATGGGAAATATATGTATTACAGAATGTATACATATTGTCATTTTATATTCTTTACTTACTTTATTTTCCTAATCAATTACACATGATTTAACATTTTTAATAAATGGGCTTTCTTTTGATGTCACATTGTTTTTTAGCTGGAATAAGAAGACAAATAAAAAGAAATTATGTATGGAAAGCATAAGTTATGAGGAAGTAATATGTATAATTTTTCTAATTGCCAGGAATCATTGTTAAGCTAAACAAAGGCAAAGGAAAAAAGGCATCCACACCAAGACTGCTGAAGAGAATTTCTCAGGAAAGAGGCCCTGCTGCTCTTGTTTTGTAGGAAATTGTTCATAGATTAACCAGGGTGAGACCTCACATTCTGAGAGAGGGACATAGGCATCGGACAACAGTGGTGTGACATGGTGGTACCTGGGATCCAACCCTAATCTAGGAGTTCAGAAGTCATTATCCATTGATGTTAGGACTTTGTTAACATTTGTTAAGCAGAACACAGGACGCCAGATGGTTAGACAGGTTCCATAAAAGACCATAAAAGAAACTTAAATAGAGAAGTTTATAACTGACAGGCCTGGAGGAATTAAAGTCTTTCCTAGAGGGGCCACATGAGCAAGACAAGACAGGACATGGGCAGAGAGATTGAGTGTACCTGGGGAAAATGCTTTTATTGGGGTCCGTGGGTGGAATACTTTGGGGTTCCCAGACTAAAACTGGATTGGTTCATTCAAACCAAAAAAAAAGCGGGGTTTTGGTTGACCCCACAAAGCTCATATATAAAGAGGGTACAGGAAGAAGGTACTGGGAGTCAGGAGACTGTTGATAAGAAGGGTTGTTGGGGAAGTCATACCAAGAGTGTACATTTGCTTGTGTCTCTGCAAACTGTTGCCTGGGATCTGTGCTTGTGTGAGGGGCTTCCGATAGATGAAAGCCCCCTGGGCATGCTTGTTCAAAAAAATAATGGATGCATGCAGAGGCAGCAATTCAGGTTGTGGAGGCAGCAGAGCTATGGAGGAATTTCCTGGCTCTATTGTCAAAGCTCTGGATCTTAGGAAACTGGTGGGTTCACTTTTCAGGGCTGTCATAACACACCACTACCTACTAGGTGGTTTAGAGCAGCAGGTATTTACTCTCTCTGGAGGCCAGAAGTCTGAAAGAAAGATGTCAGTAGATGAGTTCCTTTGATGGATTGAAGGGAGAATGTTCCAGGCCCTTCTTCCAGTTTATGGCAGTTTGCTAGCAATCCTTGACTTTCCTCGGCTTGAAGGAACATCTCTCCATCATCATGTGGTGTTCTGTGCTCCTTGCCTTTATGTGGCTTTTTGTAAGGATACATGCCACTAGATTTAGGTCCACTCATCCAATATGAGTTCACCTTTTACTTCTGCTAAGACCGTTTCTGAAGATCACATTCAGGGGTCCCAGGTGAACATGAATTTGAATATTTTTCAGTAGAGGATGGCCTCTTGCTCCTCAAAATTGGCATCTATCCTAATATTCCCATTCCAAAAATAATTCTAAGTTTGAAATACACATCTGTGTATCAACTCAAAAATGTCCAAGTCTTATCATCTAAGTCATTTAAATCAGGTAGTAGAGAGGCTCTGATATGGTGCACCCTAAGGAAACATTCTCTCTCTGTGGACCTGTAAAGCTAAAACACAGTTTGTCTCCTTGCAAAATACAATGGTGCAACAGGCATAGGACAAACATTTTCATTCCATAAGAGAAGAAATACAGTAATAAATTTACCCAAAGTAAGTCTGAAACCATGTAGGTCAGTTCCTTCAGGTTCAAGGCCTAATGGCTCTTTGTGGCTCAATCTGCCTGTTGAGCTCATAAAACCCCCATCAGCCTCTGCCTCTGGGCTCAACAAAGTCCTGTCACCCTGCCCCTGCACAGTCTTTGATTGAGGTGGCCCCACTCTCTCCACTCTCTGAGACACTTGTGAATAAATACATGAATTAATAAATGAATAAATAATGAATGTGTTAATTATACACTTCAGATTAATGAAGTTAAAGGGAGCGGCCATGGGAAATGATTTAATTTATTTCCATTGCAAATGTGAGATCATTTCTTACATTTTATAAGCTCAGGAGAGCTATTCAGCTAGAGCTGGTTAGCAAGAGCTGAAAGGAGAAATCTTTTATTAAAAATCAAATCACTTAATTACCTCTTCCAACCTGGGGTCATTATGAGCTCAACAGACAGCAAAGTTAATGAGAAAGAGGGCAAACATGCTTAGAGTGTGCGTTCAGGTCAGTTTTACAGGGGAAGTTGTTCATATCCATAGAGAATGAGAATTAATTGAATAAGAGAGTGTAATGGGGTGGACCACTCTCCAGCTTCTTTTGAGTAGCATTAGAAATATAACTTTATTATTATACATATAACATATGACTTTATTATTAAATTTAGAATAATATATTTTGATGTGGTGAATTCTCAGGATATTTGACACATACATGTATTTGTGTGTGTGTGTTAAAATACTTTAAATTTAGTTTATCTTGAATGCCTATTATTCAGCAATAGGCACTGCATATCTCATAAATAAAATATATGCCAGAAAATGGGCTAGTATTGGGATATAGATCCTACATTTAAAAAACTTATTTTTTAAAGAAAAAAAGACCCTTAACAAAAGGTAGTATTAACTGTTCAATAAAACAGAGTATACAATAGTTTTCCATTAAATGAGAGAGTCTACAAAGTATGAAGTCAATAAGCTAGTGTTTTTCAGCCGTAGTATTACAACACATTAGTGCCAAATTACTATATCAATGAAAAATATTTTGCCATTTTTATGAAATCTATTATTATTATTTACTATTTAACATCTGAAGAATAATTACTGAAGAGTCTTATTCAAATATATCCTTGGATTGATTAATAAAATTTAATGATAAATTCAAAATGATATATACAAATATGTTTTAACAACAGAATAATTATAATTTTGGAAAAAAAATAAGAAAATGGCAGGAGTGGTATATGATAGATAAATAAAAATATAGATAGATATCCCTGCACTGCAAGTGAAATTTTAGTTGTTTAGTTGTTTAGTTCTTTGTTTCTAAATACTTTTATATTAGTTAGATTAGTAAACTGTGATCAAAGTTGCTTCAGATGAAATAAAGTTGACTTGTTTATTGATTACTTTTCAACTAAGCTAAACCATACTTATTTTGGGTTTTTGTGTTGTTATTTTTTTTTTGAAATATTGTTTTGCTTCAAAGCCTTGCCAATTTGGATTCTACTAATGTAAAAATGATTGATTCTAGATTTCTTTTATCTTAAATAAATCATATACCAAAGAGACTGTTTTTCTTAAATCCAGAATTAAAATATTATGATTTATCCAATTTTATTAGGCTTAACTTTTAAAAAGTCAATATCATTTAAGATTTTAAGTAAACATGCACATACATGCTCACACATGCACACATATCACAAATACATGCACGCACACTTGTTTTGTTCAGGGTATAAACAATAACATAGCTAGAGAGAGACAGAGAAAACCAAGATACATCTTATTGATGCCTATATGTATGCACGTGTGTATGTGTGTATCATGTATTTGGTGGAATGATATAGACTAGATTTCTATTTCAAAGAAGCTCACCCTTCTTACTTGGAATAAGCCATTTTGCTCTCTGGCAGCTGCCCTCTCCTGCTCTTCAACCCTTTCTCAGCACAAGCTCCTTATTCCACTGCCTGACCCAATTCTTCTTCTCAGTTCTGCTGCTCTCCCTCGGGCAGCCTTACTGAGCCTCTCCTTTGTGGTCAATTAGTGTCTTGTTCTGTCCTATCTTATATCATTAATATTACTTTTACATGATGGAGCATTTTATGTAAGTTTACACAGCTATTTTACACTGACTTTAAAAATAATCATGTGCATCATTTTATTTTTATAACCACACATAGTTTGAAGATAATTGGTAGATACTCAAAACAAGTTTTGTTGCAAGAATGACTGGAGAATCTATGTGATACATTATTTTGGTCATCCTAGTTAAGTTTAAAAGTACATGATTGCATCATTTTCTATAAAAGAATTAATTACCAAACAAAATGCAGGACAGAGTACTAGTGTGTTTTTTCTGTTTTTGTTTTGCAGCCAATTTAGGCCAGAAGCCAAGCAATCAACTGTTTTGTCAGATGTAACTACTGACTTTAAATAAAACTGAGTAATCAGCAAATAAAAGGTAACTTATTCACTAACCATTAAAATGATTATCCATATGTGAGTTCCAACTTTAATAAAGCATATAATAAAAGGCTAATATGCAAATAGACCAAATGGCAAAACACCCTGTACAACTGAACAACCGATCACTATGACACAGGGGGCATGCCCAGAGCATGGTGGGTGCAGGCCACAATGGGATGGTGGAGCAGGTGAGTGGGGCACCAACCAAGCTGGGCAACTGGTCGCTGTTAAAAGGGTGAGCCTCTGGTGGTTACTGAAAATGTTTTGCTCCCACACACCATGGTCCCTCCCAGGACATGCTCCTGCTGCCAGTACTGACCTTGCTTGCACCCACTTCTGGTGCCTGGTTCCAGCCCAGATCACTCAGGGCCATTAGCGGGTACAAGAGGCGGCTTCTGCCCTAGTCATCTTTCAGGGCTTTTCCACCTTCCCCTGTTCCTGATGGGAGATCAGGGCCAGCAGACGCCTCTCACACCTGCTGCTGGTACCCTGTTCTGGTCCTGGTAGCTCAGGACCATCAGTGGGTGCAAGTGGCAGCTGCCAGTCTTGATTACCCCTGAAGACTTCTCTACCTCTGCCTGCTCCTGGGGGCAACCAGGGTAGCAGCTGCTGCTTGCATCCACTGATGACACTGGCCTTGCTCATACCTGCTGCTAGCACTGGCCCCAATTGCTTCACACTTTCAGGGAGTGCAAACAGGGCTGGCGCTGTCAACATGTGGGCCAACAGACAGGTGACCAGGGTCATGGTGGGGGGAGGTAGGCAAGGGCATGGAGGATGGACCAAGACCCACACCTATGCCTACCACAGCCTTGCAACCCACAATTCCTTTCAAGGTACACGAATTGTGGACTGGGCCCCTAGCATTATTTATATTGTTCTAAATAGTAGGATACTGTAAAATTAAAATCAGGTGGTGGTCAGACTCTGTCCCTAAAATCCCAGTTAGCACATAAGATTTAAAACTGAGGGAGTTAGTTTATCCTAGAATTTAAATTTGGGACAAAGGTAACCATCAATGTAAAGTTTGACAACACTAAAAACGTGACCCTTAGTACATCACTTGTCTTTTCAGCCACAGCTTCTTCAAGTAAAAAATGACCACAATAATGCTCACTCCACAAATTTGCTGGGAAGAACAAAAATTATCATAAGCACCCAGAAAAATGGTATAGAGTGGAACATATATTTTTAATGTCCCTGTCTGATATTTAAAAAGAAATTTCCTAAATATGAGAAATGTTTTATATCTAGAATTAAATGTGGATTCCTGCAGCAATGAATATGTTTCTGGTGGTTCCAGAGAGCTCTTGGCAGGGCAATGCACCATTGTACTGTTTTATCACTATATGAAAAACACTATATGCATAAAATTAAAGTTCAGGTTAATCAAAATATTGCTTGACAAAGCAAATAATTGAATTGTACTTGCAGCGCACAGTGGTAGACAGTAATTAACATGCAGCATCTTCAACATTTGAGTACAACTTCCAATTTCCATTTTAACATCATAGAATGCTGTCTACACATTTTTTAATGGTGCCCATGATAATAATATATTCTCTTTTTAATCATATTCCACGTTGCAAGAAATGAAGCTTGCAATTTTCCCAGGTGCTTACCAAATTACTACTGCAAGCTAATTCTCATCCCCCAAGTTAAGAGTTTCAACAGAGTGCACATTAACAGCCTGCTTATGCTCTTCCTGTACAACAGAAGGTAAGTTAATATGTGTGCCTCAATTATATCCAGTTTGTGCATTTATAGCACCCTGTGGGCAGCAGTAAGAAAGCTGTGAATGTACTTATCCTGCTTTTTTGATGGTCTACTATATTACAGTAGAGAAAGCCTGGGAAAATGAAAAGGAAGCAGAGCATAAGAAATAGAAGGTGCTTAGAAAGAAAAGGTGTGGGAGGGCATGATTTAATTGAGAAATGATAAGAAATGCAAATTAAAAACATTGATTTTAAAACTTTTCAATTAAATTGCTATCTGTATGGATATACATCTATATGCATGAAATGCATATGTATATGCCTTACTCTATTTTTCCCTATCTTTGTTTATTGTGAATGATGAAATGGCCAAGAATATATTGTCAAGAATAGTCTACAAATCAAATCGCAGAAGGAAAGATTTATAGTCTCTACCATGAAATAGACCTTGAGGATACTATCTTTTGTGCAGGTAAATGTATTAATTTCTATAAACTCAAGACAAACCTGTTTTTCTTCACTTCTCAGAAACCTTCAATAGACAAGTTGATTTTCAATATGTAATTTGAATTTATAAAATATATATCCAAAGTATTTAAAACATTGTCTCACATATGTGCATGAGTCATATGCAATAATGATTTTAAAATCTATTCAGAAATTACAAGTCAGGTGCAACATTTATTTTTCTTCTACCATTCAATGTTTAATGGTAGGTATATGGGTAATAAAGAAATGTATGTTCTGATTATTTTTCTACTTTTATTATGTAACATTTTAAGATATAAACACATTCGTAATGCTTATCTTTATGATACCAAAGGACAAATTTGTAGGCAGTTGACAAAAGACTTTCTAAGTTAAAAAAAATAGTTATCAATCATTGATCACATTATTTTCATTATTATTTTTCCAAGATACTAAAAACTTTGAAGCTGTTTGTCAAAAACAAAAGTTTAAGAAATAATTTTAATTTTTATATTACAGCAGAAAAAAAAAAGAGAACCAAAGAAATTACAATCCAAGCAATCAACATTTAAGTCCTTTCACTACTCACAGAACTTGCATAGATTCCTTTTTCTTCTCTTTCATGTTCATTTGACTTAAAATGACAGGATTTGAAAATTGTCTTCTCTTCTTTGTTAGCTTAAGGGTATTTTCCAATCCTGATGCTGGGAGAAACCAAAAGTATCTCTTCTAATTGTGTTTCTGCACTCAGACCTTGATACTTATTAACTTTGAATTCTGGTGACCTCTGCAGCTCTCCAGAACAGGAATTAAAAACACAATATGGAGTAGCAATGCACACTGAACTAGACTTGTGTCCAATACACCTGATCCCAGTAGATACTGAACCAAAGTATAACACATCTAACTAAGAGAACCTCTGGTTGGCAGGAAGCCCAAAAGTCTCTCTGTATTGGTCTCTCTCTTAAATCAGTTTTTGTAAGTGAGGAAAGATTGTCATTAATAAATTACAAACATGATTTAATTAGCACCTGGGCAAAACCCTTCAGTGATCCACTATGATGTTAAATGGAAGATAAAATATATTCTAGATATGCATGCACATATTTATGTCCTGCTTTTCTTCTTCCTTTCTAGACACGTCTTGTCACTCTTCAACACAAACCCTACAGGTCAGCCACACTGAAGGTTACTCAGTCTCCCACGTATATCCTCGCATTTAAATCACCCATGTCTTTAGGGAAACACTATGTTGCTGATTCAATAGCTCCCTGCCTCATTTTACTCACCACCAGCTTTTCCATCTAGGAGAGTTTCTGTATGTTCTGAATCCAGCAAACTTGCTGACTTCCTACTGACTTCTCTATTGATGCATTCTCAAAACAATGTTATTTCTTCCTTTGTGCAATTTCTTTCACTGAATATGATTACTAAATGGCACACTGTATGGTCTCCAAAACCACACAGTATGTTGTATGTTTTGTTTCTTCTCAATCAGAAACCTTGAACAAGAATAGCCAACCAATATGCATACGAATGTGGTATATGCATCTTCAACAACTAAGCCCTTATTGCCTAGGACACATCACTTGAAACTCCAACTCATTTCTACACATAGGTAGTCTTTAAACATCAGGTGTGTATTTCAATCTTTAAACTTGTTAGGTAAATGGAAGTCAGATAAGCTAGCGATACTGTAGAGGATCAACATTTCTGTTAATAACACTCATAAAAGCCAGGATTAAAGCCTCCTCTTCACTTACAAGACAAATGATACCCATAATCAAGTGATTATTTCTATGTTTAGTCTATGTTCTTAGGGGATGTTTGCTTATGAATGGGAAAGAAAGATGCAACTACTGTTTCATCAGCAAGTTCTAGCTAAGTACTATTGACTCATCAATATCTGTGAGATAAAGCATTGTGAGAATTCTCCTATGTAGTTGGATACAAACATTCCAAAATACATACCAAAACATATTTTTAGGCATTGTGAAAAAACTTTATATTATATGACTCATAGAAGAAATTACTAAGACTCCTTGATAAATGAAAAACTCCATTAATAACATTGAATATTACGATGCCAATCAGGGACATTGGCAAGTTCTTGAGTCTATTCAGTGCTTTTGTTGTTGTTATTGAAAAAAAGTTATATGTGTACTCAGAGTT
The DNA here is from genome assembly GCA_004026805.1 of Lasiurus borealis. Lineage (NCBI taxonomy): Eukaryota > Metazoa > Chordata > Mammalia > Chiroptera > Vespertilionidae > Lasiurus > Lasiurus borealis. The sequence goes on along the minus strand of PVJN01013236.1, from coordinate 33,183 downwards.
ACTAGGTACTATTTCTATTTTTCTAGCTATTTTTTTCTAAAATTTTGGGGAAATATATTACAATGATTTAAATGAAGTAAAGTTGACTGAAAGAGATAGATACTTGAATCATGAATATATTTTATTTTTTAATATGTATTTTATTGATTTTTTTACAGAGAGGAAGGGGGAGGGATAGAGAGTTAGAAACATCAATGAGAGAAAAACATTGATCAGTTCTTCTTGCACATCCCCTAGTGGGGATGTTCCCGCAACCAAGGTAACATGCCCTGGACCGGAATCAAACCTGGGACCTTTCAGTCGGCAGGCCGAGGCTCTATCCATTGAGCCAAACTGGTTTTGGCTGAATATATTTTCAATTAATACATCCTAAGGCTTGTCTAAGCATTTTCAAATTTCATGGAAGCAATTTAATGAACAGATAAAATATTTATTTTCTAATTCTCAAATAAGATTTATTTTCAGTTTAACAAATATTTGAACATATTATCTCAGTTTCCATAGAACACTAACTCAGTATTATGCCATCAATTTGAATAAACATATATAAATACATATTTATATGAATTGTGCAAATACTTGTCTATTTACCCATTTTATGCAACCGATGTTATTAACCTACTTAATAAATTTCAAAATCTTTCTGCCTTATTGTCCTTTTACAATAGAGGTTATCGATAAATACCCAATCTTCTATAAAAAAGGCACCAACATTAAGGTTTTTTTTTAATATATATTTTATTGATTTTTTATAGAGAGGAAGGGAGAGAGAGAGAAAGCTAGAAACATCAATGAGAGAGAGACATTGATCAGCCGCCTCCTGCACACTCCCCACTGGGGATGTGCCCACAACCAGGACACATGCCCTTGACCGGAATCGAACCCAGGACCTCTCAGTTCGCAGGCCGAAACTCTATCCACTGAGCCAAACCGGTTTCGGCAACATTAAGGTTTTAGGAAAATTTCACTCTGCAGATAATCTTGCCTTGTGTTTCAGATGATAAAAGTGATTACATTACTCATCTTCATTTCAGCTGAAATGCCTACCATTATTCTCTACACAAATCCAGTTCAATAAATTGGTGGGCTGAGTTCACTAATTTTTATCTTACCTGTCAAAAGCATAGGGGAAAGTTTATTTATTTAATAAACAATTTTTATTCATCCTATTGTGTCTTGAGAAGTTTTGTTTTACATTTTTTACTTGTGTTAAGGCAATGCAAATATTTTGGAAACAGAATATATATTAGATGTGGTTGGCTACACTCTTCTACAATCATAATCTCATTCTACAAGATTGTTACTAGAAAAACACCCATATTATTGAGTTGCATGGTAAGAAGTACTTAAGTGATGTGAATTCTTACCTACCAGAAAATCATGGCAATAACAACATAAAATGATAAAATGTGATAATGTAATAATACTTTTATAAAACACTCCCAACTTCCCTTCACTTGATTTACAAACTTTCAATATGCACTCAACACAAACAAACCCTGTCTGATTGATACCGTGCCATGACTGCAATAATGCCAGGCATTGCTTTTCTTTAGACTCTTCTAAAAAAATTGAATTTTAAGATGAAATAACATTTCAACTATAAAAAATAACATGTTTATTATTTTCCTTTTTTCTATATATTTTTCAAAATTTTAAATTGAATTTTAAAGTGAGATGAAGGGAAAGAGAGAGAGAGCAGCATGGATGTGAGAGTGAAACAGTGATCTGCTGCTTCCCAGGCACTGGGGCATGTGCCCTGGGTATGTGCCCTGACTGAGCCATCAACTCCTCACTCAGTATACAGGATGACACCCAACCAATGGAGCCACACCAGCCAGGGCCACATTTCCTGATTTTTAAGCTAGACATATTTTTCCTACTTTGAAACAACTTTCCCTGGAGAACAAGCTTTTGTATTGATTTCAAAGACAACTGGAGAGTCAATGTCAATGGTTAAGTTTTTTTCTGCATCATCACCATGTCTTCAACTCAGACTGTCAAGAAAATAAATTAATAAGAAACTCTCCCTGATTTAAAAAATAATTTTATGGTACTGAGGTATGAACACAGAGCCAGAAATATATGGAAAATAATATGAAGAACATACAAGTATGCACACATACACAATGCCAAAAAATTGTGAGTATGTATAAGTTAAGCAAATCAATTTTGTTCACATCAATTTTATTTGTAACCATATCTGTGTGTAAGAATGATAATTACTTTGGATTAAAAGGGAGGATGAAGAGAAGGGAGGAGAAAAAAGAAGCACTATGTCACTTATATAAAACTGCTGTGTTTTCTGAGGAAAAAAAAAAATGTGTCTTAAATTATGTTCCAATAGCTGGCTAGTTATTTTGTGAAAAAAAAGGAAAAAGAAACCACTAAATTATCCATACTAACATTAGCCATGATCAATCTTGGTCATACTCTTAACCTCATATGTAACTTGCTTCCTTTGTTAGGTTTGATTCTTTCTTTGTGATATCACAGTAATTTCTAATCTTATAGTAAGATATAGTGATGACATCCTAAGAATGAAAATATAGCACAAGGAAGTTCTAAATGGAATGATTTTTCAGACTTCTCTGGGTGCCGTCAGAACCAAGTCCTTAAAATTGCATTTTATAATGTCAAAAGAAGTTTTTTTCACACTAGTTTTGTCATGGAGTGGCATTAAAAAACAAATTAAAAATATGTGCCAAGTTAGAAAATACTTTTGCATAGTAACTACTCCACTTAGACTGCAGAGGTATCAATCTACTTGTCAGAAAAACAAAACAATGTAATCTTTTAACTACTTGTCTCTTGATTTCTGCCTCAGGTACTTTAGAAGTAATTGCTAGCATTTGAGAATATGTGCATTAGTTAGAGAAGGAATATTTTAACTGGAAAAATCTGTTCCATTGAATGATTAATCCATTGAATGATTAATGACAATTTTTGGCCCAAGTAAATTGTTGCTACTGTGATTTTCTGTGGATTTATTATGGGCCCTCCTTTCTGTTTAATTCTTTTACTATATCATTAGACACTTTGCCTATGATCAGAATCATCAGAATAAACAACTAAATATCTGTGTCATCATCTCCACTCCAAATGACTCCATGGGATGACATGTTACCAGAAATATTTCTTAATATTACAGAGATAGCAGAGGAGACATCAAATTTGTCGGCAGCACTGCAGCTCCGACTCCATCAATAATCCCTGGCACTCTGTATTCCCCATCGGAGGCTATTCCACAGCTCTGGATGACAGCCCGCTTCAACTTCATCATGTGAGCCACTGGGACAGAAACTCATAACTGGTTTCAGCACAGAACTTCGGCGGAAAGTTAATAAGAGCAGCCAGGCAGGATGGGAGGGGTTAGGAGTTAGGCACTGAACACAAAAGGTGGAGGGGATGTAGTTTGACATAAAGCTGACAAAAACAAGCCCAGAAGGACAGTTTCTTAAACTTGAAAGGCAAGAAAGAAAGGAGCATCTTTGATAAAGAGACATGCTTTGGAGAGTTCAAAATTGTGTTTTTTTCCGGAGCTGGGGCTGATTGTGTTAAAGAGCCCCGGGAAGTTTCCACACACCTCTCCCCACACATACACAATCACCAAGGATGAGATAAACACTCATCTGAACATGCCACCAAGCACATGCGGTGTCTATTTCCTAAAAACTCTCAGTTTTCTACACTTACCTTGCCTAATTATGCGTTGTTTGGGTGCAGCTCCATGGTATAGTGGAGATGTTGGGCTGAAGGTTAAAACTGCAGGAATTTTTATCCCAGTTAATTAGCACAAATGTTTTTAAAAATTAGGCAAATTTACAGCTAAAAATATTATACTTAGACAGAGATACTAGACCCCAAAATCATTACTTTTTAATACTTTTATCAAATTTTACTATTAACTATACTCTCCAAGTTATTTGTGTGTGTGTGTGTTACCTATAAGTTGGAAGTACTGTAAATGGCATGCTACTGTGCATCTTTCATAACTCTCTCTAGTAATGCTCACTGACATGTCGGTACCTTAAAATCAGCTATAGCAGCAGTATGTACACCATGAAAATCAGCAAATGCTACAAATCAGGACTTGGTCTCTTTTCCAAGAGCCGGTTGTTCGATACTGACCAGCACATCATGGAGTTAAACTATTTTATGTTGTCAGAACCAGGCTTCCCATTTGCAAAGAGAAATACTTACTCCTGCCACTATAAACCTTTACTGAACTAGGAACTCATAATTTAACCATCCTTTTTAGATGGTGTTAGAGATAAGAAGTGGTTTGTATAGGGCACATGAGATTGCTATTAAACTTAGCAACCAACTTTATCAGTTCATAGGATATACAAAGTCCTTTAACTCCCCTGTCATTTCTTTTAAACTTTTAAAATGATTTCAAGGTAAAAATACCTTAAAACTCTTCTATATATTAAAGAATCAATATGCTAATTAGACCAGATGGCAATACAACCAGTGGGCAGGGCCATGGGGCCATGAGGCACCCAGGGCTTTGAGGCAACTGGGCTGCAAGGGCCAAGCTCTTTGCATGGATTTCGTGCAGCAGATCTCTAGTTTTAAAATATTGTCCTTATAAGTTTAAAATAATAGGCATATATCCACTTCCATTCCTAATCAGTGATGCGTGTTTTATACATTGTGGGATTGACTGAAATAACATCCATGTAAATGACAATGGATTTAGGGACAACAAAACAGTGTGAATCACTGATTCATTCAGTGATGAAAATGTGGTGAAAATGTGCCTGTGTACTGTGCGCATGGTGCAGCTCTGTGGCCAGACTCCAATTGTGGGACCTACCTCACTGTCCTCATGGGGCCATGGGGGGAGCACCACAAATCACTCAGAAGAGAGACTTGCACATGGTAAGCCAGGTATACATCCACAGTATTTTCACAGAACAACTCTAGAAATTGTTAACCAAATCGTCTGGATTCCATATGAACCAGAAATGGAGACAGGCTTCAATATCAAGTGGGCATTCAAGTTTTAAATGCGCAGAATTTAATGAACTGGCATTAATAAAAGCTAAAGGGCAGTTTTCTCAAGAATTGAAAAATAATTTAAACTACTTTTAATAGGTTGATTATATTAAAAATGACCTGAAGACATTTGCTGGTCCAGCCTCTATTTACTAGAAAATAAATGTGTATCTATTCAATTACCATTGCACCCATTCTACTTTGAAATATCCCAACAGGAAAATGTCCATTTGGCATTTATTGCTAGTCTAGTCAATGATGTAATAATTATTGATTTCTTATTTTTAACAACTTTTACTAAAGTTATATACACATATGTTATGCAAATGTTGTTGTTAAAACATATATTAGCCTTTCACCTTTATGTCAATAAGAAATCAAATTATTATTGGCCATCATTAAGAGGAAATACAAAGTAGAGCACAAAACTATTAAACTCAGTTTTGTGATATTTTTTCAGAATTAAGGAAATCACAATTATTTGCTTAATTAGAGTACAAAAGTAACTAAGCTAATACTAGGACTAGTAATATATTATTTTTGTTTATATAATGTGCATACTACTTTTATTTTAAATGTAGATGCTATAGATATATTCCTATGACAGTGAAATAAAGCATCAAATCTATAGTGTTTGCTAAAAAGTTATTACATTTAAACTGAAAAATGACAGCAATTTAAAACATATTTTTGTTTGGCCAAATGCTTTGTAAAATGATCACTAGATTATGAAAGAAAATATTGCTGTAATGCAGGTGGTGACAATTATTGCTTGAATGATCATACATATTTCTTTTGTTTAAAAAAGAAATACTTCCCCCATTTCTTGAAAAACAAACGAGCTACATAATGATATATGTATAAATATACTGAATTTTAAAAGCATTTTTGATGCAAATTTTAGTATATGAGAATCTTTTGTGAACTTCAGACTAAAGTTAAAGAAGTACTTCATTCTTTCTGAGTTTTATGAGGAATGTATTTGCTTTTTGGATATCCTTTTTAAAGTATAATGGAATGTTTCTCATCCTTATTTCAAAATAATATATAAATATTAGGGAACTTGAACACAATTACTTAGGTAGAACAGCCACTATGAAATTAGTATAAAGTACTTGTTTTTATTACCTACTCTAATGGAAAAGGAAATTTAATCAGAATAAGCAAATTTACATCAATGTATAAATTTAGAGTTTAGTGGACATTCATTTTATACATTAAAAAAATTCTCTAGTTTTTGACCCTGGGTGAAAGCTAAACAAAAAGAGATAACTATTCCATACTTCTATTACCTTGCCAATATTTTCATTGCAACAATAAAATAACTATTTGTAAATCTGTGTCAATACTGTCACTGTCAAAAGAAGAGATAGCTATTATAAAAATAAAAATTTTAAGTCATATTTTGTGGGAACCTCTTTCCACGTCTCGCGTGGTTCAGGGTTCCCTGTTCAGGGTTCAGGTTCTGAAGGAGGCCACATGCAAACGAAATGAGAGACTAGAAAATATTAATTTGGCGATATTGGGGGGCCAGGCGGGAGCCTTCTTCTAGTGGAAAGGACTGCCACTTGCTCTGGCCTTTTTCTCCCTTTTATTAAGGCTTTGGGACACACCCCTAGCCTTTAGGCAGGAAATAACAAAAACAGAAATTAACATGAAACAAACAGATAGAGGTTGCTTCAACCAATAATGTTTCAACTAAACAGTGAGTAATTAGCTCTGACCATTCAGAGCAATTAAGGTTGGCCAGCCTTCTGGCTTCCTGTTTGCATCCATTTAGTGAGAACAATATTTGGTTTCCGACAATATTTAAATTAACTGGTAAAAATTGATATTGACCTTCTGTTAAAAATAATATTTTCCATAATTAAAACTTAGATGTTTAATCTCATGTTTTCTAGAAAAAAAAAAGTGCCTGAAATTAGGAAGACTATTAAAGGCTAAAAGTGCTTAAAATCTAAAATAATAAATAATAAAGATAACAAAAAGTGATAAATGTAAAATTTCTTGATCCTCAGTCTAATCTATTTTCCTATAAGATGTTGGTCAGTTTCATTACATTTTAAAAAATGTAAATTGGTGGGTTTTATAAGTCACAGTTGAGAAAGAGGCTAGATTAAGTAAATAAATAAGTAAAAATAATAATGGTAGCCTCATTAACATCAGTGTGAATTTGCCCTATTCCATTGGGTCTAGATTTCAGCAGTGTTTAATAGGCATTGAATTCAGGTGTTTAATAGGCATTCTTTATTCATTATTCATTTCACTCCAAAGTAATGAAGTACAGTTTAGGACTTGAAGAGAAGAAATGTGGATGCAGAGTTTTCACCTTTATTTCTGCATTGTTCAGTTTAGTTTCAAATCACATTAAGGACAAGTATAACAATATGTGGGAATAAAATGGTAAATGTTTATATTCTGTGATTAAAAGAAATAAAAATGATTCAATTCACAATCTTCTGGCTCCAGACACCTTCGAAATTCCAAGAGCAGTTTCTTGAGAATGAACATCCCCAGCAGCTAGAATCAAAAAGGCAGAGGACCCAAGTTTAATGATAACTCAGTGACAATGGAGTACCAGGTACAGATCTGCCCAGCCAATCAACTTATGTCCACTGATTTATGGCTATAATTAGGCATTTTATTTTCTATGATCTTCTAAAGCCTCATAGGTATTTTTAATAACCATCATTATGCCTAAGTCAATAATTTGTCTGACTAACCCCAACTTAATATCTTTTGTCTTTAGCTGGAGATGGCATTTAAGGTGTGGCTTGGTCATTTCAGGGAATTAGATTTTTCTGGGTCTTTCTCATGTATACATGCTATTAAACTTATTTTTTATTTTCTTTTATTAATCTGTGTTTTATTACAGGGCATTTCAGGCAAGAACTGAGAAGGGTAGAGGTAAAATTATTTTTCTTCCCCACAGTTCAATGAATACATTAAAAAAATAAAGTTCAAAAACTATATGATGGAAGTATTATTAGACTCAGTTAAGATAATTTTTGCAGGGGAGTACTTGAAAATTTCTTACCACTGTGAGATTCATATATGCCTTTGTTTGTGACATTTTAATCAATAAAAGTTTTAATAATTAAAGAAATATTTTTTCATGTTAAGTTCCATTTCTTTCTGTTAAAACAAGATGACAATAAACACACCTATGGTTTTAAATTCTAACCTAAGCTGGTGAAAATAATGATCTGGAGCCAGATTATATTGGATCAGAAGAGCTAAGTGTTAAATTTTCAAGAATTTTGTGACATCTGGATTTTAGCACATTGCTGGCTTAAAATTAGCTATAAGCAAATGCTATAAAAAAGGATACCCCTTCACTCCCAAACTGTTCCAGTTGTTAAATATTTACCATAACATCTCTCAGTAAATCCTTGTTTAAGAGAAATATGCAACTATAAAGGTGATTAACTTTTACAAGCTATATATCCATCATGTGTTCAACAAAAGATTAGCCCAAGGCAAAATTGTGAAGTATGGATCTCTATTTGCATCTCTGCCCTTCTTTTTCAGCACAGAGTCAAAACAAGTATTTGTAGATTTAACAGATCTCAAATTAAATCGTAAATACCAATAAAATTGTAAATTGCCCTAAATCATTCCATCAAATTTTTTCTAAGCCTTCTATACAGTCCAGCATCTAGCTGTCCCAATGTGACTTCACTATCCATTGCCTTTTCCTCCTCTTCAATGTTGTTGGCTTAGCAAATTCAATGGGTTTCTACATTGGGTGTCCATTTTCCAAGCTGCTCTAGAAAACTCACATGCTCTAATGTGAACTCTTGTGCTCATCTTTATTCCCATCCTTCCTTCCTTACAGCAACATTTGCATTTTATTCAGTCATATACTCAAATGTTAAATTACCATAGGATATCCAATTATCTACACAGTGGTTCTCAGAGCATCAGCATCAGTTGAAGAGCAAATTCAGGGCTCAGGTCCAGATTCACTAAGTCAGAAATGCTGTGAGTCTGACCCAGCTTCCTGTCCTGTAACAAGCTATACAAGAGCTACTAATGCCAATCAACTAGGAGAGCCATGGCATTAAGCTGAACATTTTGTAAAGACAACGATCATACCCATCGCCCTACAGAGTGCCTGGAATACACTAGGTAAGGACTTAAAAACATTTTTGGATGAATGCATTAATTGTTTAAAACAAATACTCACTGCTAAAAACATTTTGAAAAAAATCAGTAAACTGCTATTGTGTTCCTAAGATCATTCTCCCCAGAAAGCTTGCACATAGCATGACATGGACTGATTCCTTTTTGTAGTTCTTATTGCCCTGGAGAAGATGTTGGGAAAACCAGTCAGTGCTTAGCAAAATGCTTGAGGGTGCTTGCAGGAAAGTTCTCAGAATGGAAGAAAGCACAGTAATGTTATTGTGACATTGATCCTTTTAGGAAAACGGATATTTAAGCTTCTATGGTTGGTCCTCTCTTCAGAGCCCTGCAGCAGACATTTTTAAAGAATGATGGGAAAGCAGTAAAAGAAAAAAGATTAGGATCCAGACTATAATAGTGAAGGGGGAAAATCAAAAGGCTTATATGAAAGAGAAATATCTAACAGTAGCTTTAATCTTGGACGTCCCCCAAACAGCTCCCACACGGAGGCCAGCATGCCACAGGTGCACTCCACATGAGCAGGTGAGCAAAATAAAGAGACTGTCAGGCTGCGATGGATTTTTGTCTGCAATTCATTCATCCCAAGGTGCCCTCTGCATCTGGTGTATATCTTAGTGCAGGTAATTTTTTAGCTGGTACTTTTCAAGAACATAAAAGATTTCTCAGAACCAAAGAGGGCTGTGAGGCAGTCAATAAACCTATTGAGGCTGCCTCAGCAATGGTTAGTAAGAATGCATTCAGAAGAGTTTGTGTTCACCCAAAGAAATGGATAGGTATTGTTTTCATTATTTCTAAATTGATCTTATCATTAGTTACAAGAATAGTTCAAACTAGATTATTTTTTAAATTGAAAAGGTAATGATACCATATGACAAGCACCATATGATTTCACTTATAAGTGATATCTAATGAACAAAATAAAATAACGAAATATAAACAGACTCATAGATAAAGAGAACAGACTGACAGCTATTAGAGGGGAAGGGTGTGGAGGGGCTAGGTGAAAAGGGTGAAGAGAATAAGAAAAAAAATAACACACAGACAGACAACAATACGGTGATTACCAGAAGGAAAGGGGAACGAGGTGATGTATAAGATGTTAAAGTGGGGATAAATGGAATTGGAAGTGTCATTGGTGGGGTGATTTCCATGTCCCCTAACTTGCTGGTAGAAGTGGGCTTCTTGCAATGTCATGAGAAAAGGAATTTTCTGAAACTTGCGCAGGTCAATGAGTGATATTTATTTGCATAGAATTAAACCCCTGAGTTTACAAGGTCCCATCTGCCTCCATCTCACCTAGGAAGAATTTGCATTTTGTCTTCAGCAGAGCTAGGATTAAAACCAGGGTCCAGAATCTCTGCTTTAATTTGCATAGCCCAGTCCAGCATCTGGCTAGGTTAGTTTGTATTCCTAGCTGCAGTCCATTTTGTGTGGGTCTGTATGCCCATGAACAATATGGCTTCTAGGACCACATTTACGGAGGGACCATCGATGAGTGCAAGGAAGCATGTCATCCCTACTTGACTACATAGGACCTGGTCTTTCTCTGACTAGCATTTGATTTAATAAAACCCTTTCTTCAAAACAGCTTTGGGCCATGAACTTTGTTGTTGTTGTTGTTTAACAAATATAACAAGTTTTATTGAAAAGATTGCATTAACTTTACTTCTAGTAAAAATGTTGTGAAAGATAATATGATACAGGTATATTTCTAAGAGGCAAAGGCAAAACAACTTTTCTATTTCTTACTTTTCTGCATCTTCAAGGCCAACTAAGATCTTAACATCAAAAAGGTACTTTTGCTGTTGTTAATCCTCGTTCAAGGATTCTTTTCCCACTGATTTTTAGAGATAGTGGAAGAGAGGGAGGAGGAGGAGGAAGAAAGAGAAACATCAATGTGAAAGAGACACATCAGTCGGTTACCTCCTGCATGCACCCTGACCAAGACAGGAGATTGAACCTGCAATTCAGGTGCGTGCTTTGACTAGGAATCGAACCTGAGATCTTCCAGTGCAGATGCTCTTACCACAGATCAATGCCAGCAAGGGCCGTTTTTGTGTTGTTTTTTTTGAATGGTTTGACTCTTTACATAGATTAAGACAAATGTCTATCTATGGCTATAATGTGAATAAAGTGGCCATCTGTAATAGGTGTTTATGTGAAGCAGAATTCTGGGACATAAACAGTAGAAGCCAAGGTGGTGACCACAAAGGGGAAGTATCTAGCCTGTAGCCTGGGGAAAAGACAAGATTAAATAGCAGTAGGACCCAACACAAGCACACAGAGGACCAGGAAAGAGATTGGATAGTTTGAAAGCCTGGGGTAATATATTCAAAGCTTAACAAGGCCCCACCAATAGCACCATCCACCCGTTCATTTGTAGATTCCTACATTCACTCAAGCATTTTCTATCTGTAGATGCTACACAGGCCCAAGTAAGGAACAGAGACTGAGTTGGATTAAATTTTAGCATGGGCTAAACTAAAGAATGGCAACTTTGGATGCCCTGTCAATGCCAGGCCAATGGCACAGAATATCTGGACCCTGGGCCCCATTTAATTAACAGAGACGCTTACTGTCCCTATACACATTGTTCACTTTACTCCCAGATCAATTCTATCTATCTGGTTCATTCTATTTTCTGCATCAAGACCAATCTCACTTATGAAGAAATGCTAATATTAAATCTCACATTTCCCAAAAGTCATGTCTGTTCAACATAGCTCAATGTGATAGTTTCAAATCTGTGAAATAATGATACTAAGTACTCTCCAATCTTGCAAATTTTTTTAAGCTGGGATGCATTATTGTTTTAAATATGTTTGTGTTGCTCTTAATATTGTATTAATTATATTTTACATTTTCTGAAGACAGGAGTCATGTGTTTTACATTTTGGCCATATTTCTCATATTGGCTTTTCTAGTGAATTTGTTCCTATTATTTGCTAAGCAGCAGAGGTTCCCGGGCAGTATTTCTTATCATTTCCTTTAGAAAGGTTTCTAACAGTCTCAGCCAAATAAAATAATTGGCATCATAACATCACTCGAAAATTTAATTTCTCAAAATTGGACATTTGTTTTTGGATTTTTTTTTCATTTTTTATTCCTAAAGTTTTTATTTTACTGATGTTCACTTTGGACAAGTATAACAATATAAATATTTCCTGAGAAAGTGTTATATATAGACAAATACTATTATGATTCATTCCTTAAGATGGCACCACACTTAATGTTATATGTCAATTATCCTTTAATAATAATATTTTAAAAATGGCACCAAGCTAATGAAATCAAGCACTACCAAGTAGAGCCAATATTTGAATAATATATTTAATACAGGTTTAGGCAAAAGTAGTTTATAGTTGTGAGTATGCAAAAAGAGTTTATTCTTGTAGTATTATTATTTAAATATATTTTTAAATTAATTTCAGAGAGGAAGAGAGAGGGAGAGCTAGAAACATCAATGATGATAGATGAAACATTGATTGGCTGCCTCTTGCACTCTCTCTACTGGGGATCAAGCCTGCAACTCAGGCATGTGCCCTTGATCAGAATCAAACCCAGAATCCTTCAGTCAGCAGGCCAGCACTCTATGCCAAACTGACTAAGGCTCTTGTAGTATTATTTATTAATCTTTATATTATTGTCCATACAAAAAATTGTAAACTTACTTTTTCTCCACCCATATTTACTGATGAGATATTCTCAAACCTTAATTTGCTGTTAAATTTTACAAAAGGTATGAAAAGGTTACCTTTATATTATAGTGGTATGAATTACTGTATACCTAAAAAGGAACTCAGAATTTATCTACTACAAAGCCTTGAGGGGGGGGAGGGCAGGAGGAAAAGGGAGATTATAAAGTACTGCAACATAGTACTTTGTGATAGGGGCAGGTGTAAAACATTGTTAAGAAGCAATTACCACCGAGACCAGTTTGGCTCAGTAGATAGAGTGTGGGCTTGCAGGCAGAAAGATCGCAGGTTTGATTCCGGGTGGGGGCATGTACCTTGCTTGCGGGCACATCTCCGCTGTGGGGCGTGCATGAGGTGGCTGATCAATGTCTCTCTCTCATCGATGTTTCTGACTTTCTATCTGTCTCCCTTCCTCTCTGTAAAAAAAATCAATAAAAAAAAATTTAAAAAAAGAAGAAGAAGAAGCAATTACCCAGTCACTGTCGCTCAGTGATTGAGCATTGATCCATTAACCAGGAGGTCATGGTTTGATTCCTATTTAAGGTCCATGCCTAGGTTGCAGGCTCAATCCCCAATGAGGGGGCACATACAGGAGGCAGCTGATCAATGATTTTCTCTCATCATTGATGTTTCTCTCTCTCTCTCTCTCCCTCTCACTTCCTCTCTCTACAATCAAAAGAAAAAGTGAGAGACAAATAGACTTTGCAGGGGGATTTCATTCTTAAAATTAAAAAGGAAAAATATATTGATGTTCTTTAACTCAAAGTTATAAAAGCTGTCAAAGGAGAGGAAGGTTGGGGGGATGAGTGAAAAAGGTAAGAGGCAATTGAGAAGGAAAAAACACAGACAACAGTATGGTGATTGCCAGAGGAAAAGGGGGGTGGGAAGAGGTGGAGGAGAGCAAAGGGAGATAAATGGCGGCAGAAAGAGACTTGATATTGGATGGTAAATGCACCACGTAGTGTGCAGATGATGTTTCACTGAGTTCTACCCTCAAACCTGTGTAGTTTTTTAACTGATGACACTCCAATAAATTTAACAAAAAATTGTAAACTGACCAGTCTTCTGTTGGCCATTACCATTTAGCATAACAATTTACAACTAATAAGCAAATAATATAAGGTACAAATTCAAATAGTATGTTTAAAACCACTTTGAGCCAGAGAAATGGAGCTATATAAACAAATATTTATAAATAAGGGCAAACGAAAGAGCTAAAAGTGTAGTGTCATTATGCCAAGAAAACAACCTCTTCCCCCAAAAAAGTGGGTTTATGTCTTTCTTACAAGTAGTAAGGATCATGGAACACATCCAAATTTCCTTTTTGCCTTCTTGCCAATAAACTCCTAAGCCAAATTTAAATCTTTTTTTTTTTGAACAACGTTGTAAACAGTTTGGCAAAAGTAGGCTTTACAGTTATGAGTACATGAAACAGTTTATTCCTGTATTATCATTTTTATTATTGTATTATTTGTAATACAAGAGCAAACCTACTTTTGACCACCCATGTATTTCTTTTTTCTTATTAATTTTAGAGAGGAAGGGAGGAGGAGAGAGGAGAGAGAAATATTAATGATAAGAGAGAATCATTGATTGGCTGCTTTTTACAGTTTTCCCGCTGGAGATGAAGCCTGCAATCAGATATGTATTCTGACTGGGAAACAAACTGTGACCTCTTGGTTCATAGGTCAATACTCAAACACTGAGCCATGCTGGCCAGGCCCAACCCTGTATTATATGTCTTAACTCAAAGCTTTATTATAGGAAAGACTGTGAGACAAAGGGAGTTCGTATAAAAGCTGACAGAGCTCAGCTAGGAATAATTGGCTCTAAAACAAACATTCAAGGTCTGCCATCAGTCAGGGTTAGCTGAAAGGGTTTTATGAGCTTCTGTAGGAGCATAAAATATAACTCTTTAATCATACTTCCCTGCTCTTCAATTTCTCAATGTTATAAACAACCAAAAAAAAAAAAAAAAGGTGCAAGAAGTTTTTTCTCCAGAAAAACTTGAACCATGACACATTAATTTTGCGGACACAATATGTGAGAGTTAAACTACCTCCTATCTTAAAGCAGGGCTATGTTCAATATTAACCAAACCTACAAATCAATATGCAACATGTCCTCATGTTCTCAGCCTATAAATACAATTAACATGATACATTCTACTTTTTTTAACCAAGATTTCCTACATGAAGCTCTTTTGTCTTTGCCACGATTAGTGGCAACACCTAAAAAATTATAATGATAATGTACTACTACTAATGATGTTATCATGTACTGTGCTATCCACACGGTATTCCTTAGTTACAATGAGAAGAGATCTAGATTCACAGCACCAAAGTTGGACAAAATGTACAGGAGGGCAAAACTTCAACTTCAAATTAGTTTCTTTTTTTGGTAAAGATAATAAATTAGTTGTATTCTCCTATAGTCTATGATATCTATGTAAAAATTAACTGGTTAACTTGAAAAGGAAATTTAAAATAAGAAATGCACAGGTGAAGCCCAGAGTGGAGGCGGAGCCAGAGATAGGGGGGCCTGCCTGAGCTGCTGCACCAGCTTGGGCAGCCCTGGAGCAGACACAAGCAGGAGGGCAGGGGGTCCTGGGGCAGCAGTCAGGCCTGGGTCCCACCCGCCCGCAGCACCAGTCATGCCTGACTTCCGTGGCTGCTGGTGCTGCACAGGTCAGGTCCAGGTCCCAGCCACCCAGGTACCAGTCAGGCCTGGCTTCCTCAGAGGCCTGAGAAGCAGGCAGAGGACAGACCACTGAAGGTCTTATATGCCATAGCAGGGAGCTTAGATTTTATTCCACAGAGGGAGGAAAAGTGAAGAATGTCAATCATGGGAGCATTTTGGTCTTGCTTTCATTTTAAGTGAACTATGCTGGTGGCTGTGGGAAGAATCAATTTAGATAGCTGCCGTGTTTTAGGGCCCAAGAAAAAGAGAGACTCATGTTGGTAACTAGGACTAGACAAAGTCAGTGGATTAGAGACATATTTATGAGGAAACCTGATGGAACTATTTGGCTAATTACACAGGGATGAAGCAAACAAAGCAAATGGTATTAGCCTAAGTTCTCCAGTTTGGGGCAACTTCATTGAATGGGTAATTCTAATAATTGGGAGAAGGCATCGAGGAAAAGAAGCAGTGTATGGGAGCTTGCTTAGTTCAGCAATAGCCAAACAATTAGGACATAAGACAGACTTAGTACTCTCTCTCTGCTGCCATGTTTGTTTGTTTGCCTTCAGCCACCACCATGTAAGGCTAATATGCCATCTTTTCTCCTAATGTAGGATATTTTCTACCTACTACACATTCCTATCATCTAAATTAGCTTTCATGCATTGAAGTCATTCAATGCTCTGTGAATATGGGGACTTTCAAAATGAGGAAACATTATGAGCCTATATAGATTGATAAAGAGATATCGGGTGCTCAATTTTTAACAAAAATCAGATACTGAATGTGGTTATGCCAAAGGCATAATTTTAATGAGCCAATGTCTCTTTACTGAAGTGTCACCTTCAAAAGAGACCCTCTCAAATAATACAATCCATAACACTCAACTGGGTTGCCTGTTAAAATGTAGGACCACACCTTGAAAAACATTCCTTCTAGAACTCATTTTGTTGGCTAAATCTCCCTCCAAGTAAAGCAGTCCTATATAATAAAAGTATAATATGCAAATTGATTTAACAGTGAAACAACCGGTCAGTGACGGGCAGGGCCAGCAAGCAGGTGTCACCAGGCTAGCCAAAGCACCTGCCAGTGGGCAGAGGGAGGAGATGGCAATGGGATGTGGGGGGCAGCAACCAGTAGTAGCAGGGCAATGGGGGCTGTCACCGTCCCCTGATGCCCACCTGGTTGCCTCCCACAGAGGGAAGCCACGGGCAGCAGCAACAGCAGGGCGATTCAGGACAGGGCTGCCCAGCATCATCCCCAGATAGGCCTGGGGTTGCCTCCAGCAGAGGGAGGCCACCAGTGGCCATGGCACAATTGAGGGTGGGGTTGGCTGCTCGCTACCAGCATCATCTCAATTGGCCTGCCAGTCACCTCCCACAGAAGGAGGCCAAACTGCAGCTTAGGCCGACTTCCTGCTCCCCTAAACCATCAGTAGGACATCCTCTGAGGACTTTCAAACTGTGAGAGGGGGCAGGATCGGTTAAGAGACAACCCCTCAGTGCACCAATTTTGTGCATCGGGCCTCTAGTAAAGTATAAACTTAAGACATATTACACTTTTACTAAATTCAGTGGGATCTGTATTCTGATAATTGCAAATAATGCTATAATCCCATTACCCCTCTCTCTCTCTCTCTCTCTCTCTCTCTCTCTCTCTCTCTCTCTCTCTCTCCCTCTGAATCCCAAAAGAATCAAACAATTTGATTAGCCCTGGCAAGTGTGGTTCAGTTGGTGGAGTGTTATCCTGTGTACCAGTAGGTCATGGGTTCAGTTTCCAGTCAGGTTAGTTCTGTCTCTCTGGTCAGGGTATATGCAGGAAGCAACTAATTGATGTTTCTCTCTCACATCTATGTTTTTTTCTCTCTCCTCTTTTACTCTCTCTCTCAAATCAATGAAAACATATCCTAGGATGAGAATTTTAAAAACAAACAAACCACTATTTGCTTAAATATGTCTACAGGCCTCAGAATAACCTTGGGTTGTGAATAAACCTTATAGAAAAGTATCCCATCATTCTGTTTGCTATTGGTATTTAAACTTTATTTATAGAGGTAAATTGTCAGCAAATGATTGTTCAATAGTGCATAGATACCACCAAGAAAATACTAGATCCAAGGAAAGAAACAAAGTAAAGGAACTCATTGCTGCCTCTTACTGACATTTACATTTTCTCCACTCACAAACACATTTAATATTTTATTAGTGGTTCAAATTATATTTTCCTATCTTCTAATGCCTTACACAGGCACAGGTCAGAGGATAAAATGATTAAGTGTTGATGATGTTACTAAACCCAAGATTAATAGCATTTATTTTATCTGATCTCACATGGCTAAATCTGACTGGAATATCACTGTGCTAATTTACATTTTATTTTGAGTTTATAGGAGTATTTAACTATTTAATTAATTTTGCATTACATTTTTTCAACAGCCTCAGTGATGAGACTTTTGAGCACCCTTTATCAAGTAAATTAAGCAACAGCTTGCATATACAACCTAGTTATATATGTTCACCCATAAATATGAAAAATGGCCCGCTTGGAATTAATTCATAACAATTGAACTGCATGAATATAATTCCATATCATTCCTTGAACAGCAAAATCACAGCAAAATAGAAAACATTAAGAGTTCTTAGATTTAAATGACAGATAATTTCGAGTTACTTTTCCATATCTTCATATTTTAAAATCACTGGAGGTCAGCAATCACACAATTGGATTTACAGTTCTGTGATCTGAAAAAACAACCAACCACTAACATGATACCTGAATCAATTTGTGGTCAGAGATCTAAGAGCTGCCATAATATATCAGGATCATTATTGTCTTGGCCTAACATTTTCCTCCACAGATTGCCACTAAGAATGTGTTGTGGATGCAGGTGACTGTTGTGAATTCACTTCATGATTTTTTAAATTTGGTCAACCAAATATTGTCAAGCAAGAACAAACTTTTATTTAAATAAAAATAAGTGTATTTTTGTTTGACAGTAAAAAATACATTTGTTGCCCCCCCCATCCTGATCATATTCTGGTTCTCATTCCTCTTGACTGAATAACTTTGATGAACATAGTAATCCTAGTATATGGAATATTTATTATGTGCTAGGCCTTGGTATTCTAATATTTTAATACCATCTTTGCCACATCCTTACCAGAGAGAAAATGTTACTATTTAATAAAACAGGAATTCAAAGCATAGAGAGGTTAAATTCCTCAGACTAGTGCTTGGCAGATATGGGACTAGAATCCAAATGTGTGTAATTACAAATACGGTTGTATTAGTCTGCTAGAAATTATAGATAGTAGTTTACACAACCAAAATTCATTTTTCTCACAGTTCTAGAGGCTGGAGATCCAAGACCAAGGTGTTGGTAGGCAGGGTTGGTTGGTTTCCCATGAAGCTTCTCTCTTTAGTTTACAGAATGCTGCCTTCTCTGTGTGTCCTTACATTTTCTCCATCTGTTTACACAGATCCGACTGTCTCTTCCTTTGATAAGTACACTAATCATATTGGATCAGGGCCTCACTCATATGACCTCATTTAACCTTAGTTACCTCTTTAAAGGCCTAATCTCCAAATAGCCTCACTTTCCTCACTTTGGGGGATAGTCTCACTGTCTAGAAAAAAAAAAAAAGACTTTTTTTAAGTATAGCAATGAGTCCTTAGACTTGTAAGGATTTAACAAGGTGTTGTTGACAAAAACAATGAAGGAATAAAAATCTATCATCTACCATCTTAATATCCGGATAATCTACTATTGTGCCATTTCTACCCAATACCAACTAATAGTCCTTATATTCTCCCACTGCCAATATCTATTAAAATATCTGCCTTAATTTCAATCCACTCTTCCATGTTTATATTCTATATAGTGTTCAAATGCTCTTTCTTCCATAGTTAGTTAGCTGGTTAAGAGCAGATGCCACCCTTGCGAGCCATAGACCAGCCTGAATTTCTGAAGAAACTTCCCTCTCATCATCTACTGAAGGTTTCTTAGGAACAGATTGGTTCTAAAGGAGATTTTCTATGAGGTTATGTTGACCGAGACTTTCTGTGGATTTGGAATATAGATGAATCATGGTACACAACTCAAAGATTAGCAGGTTATAGGGTATCTCCACTCTGAAAGATGCTATGGATGTTCTCTCATTGAAATGATGCTGCACTCAGTAGTCAAATAGTACTCTGTCCCCTATGCAGTCAATTTCCATATTTCAATTATGAGGAACTAGAAAAGTTTCCATAAATTTTCAGCTGGAGTTGTGCTTTGGAAATGTAGTTTCCTGGTCCAACAGCAAACCAACTTCAGAGCCTTCAGGGCGCTTTTTTTAATCAGCTTTGCACCTCAGTTCTGAAGGATAAATTGAATATGATGGTCATTAATTAGGGCTGAAGTTATGTATAGTCATTCTGATGTCATCCCTAGGATCTGAATCTGAGTCTCCATGACAGGACAACTACATCCAAAGAAA
The DNA here is from genome assembly GCA_004026805.1 of Lasiurus borealis. Lineage (NCBI taxonomy): Eukaryota > Metazoa > Chordata > Mammalia > Chiroptera > Vespertilionidae > Lasiurus > Lasiurus borealis. Next base: position 13,175 of record PVJN01013236.1, on the reverse strand, counting down.
ATAACTACATTCTACTAAAATAAACAACAACAAACACTCCATCTTCTATATAATTATGATGAAGTATTTCTCCATTCCTGTAGGCTGGAGAGGAATGGAATATTTTAGGCTTCCTCACAGCTGTCGCTAAGAAAATCCCTCCGGGTACTTATTCTAAACTTCATCTGTCTCAAAACTTCTGTGTGTCAATATTCAGAATGGTTTTACATTATTTTTGAAACATTTCTTTAACCCTGCATATGCTGCCAGTGAGTGCAGTGAATAAGAGTTGCTTTAGATTTTGTAATTCAAATGTCCAGTAGACCATACTCCTGACTTTGCACCTTTCAGATATAACAAAGGGGCTGGTCATATCTCACATCTTATTCAAGGCTCAATGTTGAAAATCTCTAGCTTCTAGAGCTGTATTTGACTTTGCGCTGGCCCTGGAGCCAAGTCCTATGCTAGAAAATAGAATTTATTACCTTTGACATATTTAGTCCCCCAAAAAAATTTGTTTTGAGACTAAAATAATGTTGTATAAAAATCATATGGTCTAGTTATAACCTTTGTGAGACATTCCCTCTGACCAAAATTTTACTGAAAAAAAATATTTCAAATAATGAAAGTTTATTTTATTTTTTCCCAACTTTTAAAAATGTATCTTTATTTTTTATGTCTCCTTTTTTTCCACCTTGACCCCTCTACCCATACCTATAATGATGGATGAGTAGATAATTTTCAATGAGTACTTTATAGAGCTCTTATTTAAGCAGGCCTTCACTGCACTATTGTCTGTGTCCATGGTTATACATATGTGCATATAAATCCTTTGATTAATTTCTTCTATCACCCCTGATTCCTTCTGAAATTCCCAGTCTGTGGGGTGTATGTGTGGGGTAGAGGGTGGGGGCACAATGGAGAAAGAAGGGAGACTATCTGTAATACTTTCAACAATAAAGATAATTTTTTAATAAAACTGGAAAATAAAATTTCATTATTTGAAATTTTTACATCAAATTCTTTTTTTGATACTTCATGCTTATTCTATAAATCATAACTAAATGCTTAAGGTGTAACAAAATGAATAAAATTAGAATAATGTGAAAATAAGTGCTCACTATGATTTACCAATAGCCATGATAATGAACTATTTTGCAACCAAGTTTAACAAAATTTGGTGTAAATTTTGGTAACCATAGGTTAAAAAGAGGAGAAAATAAACAATACTATGAGACAAGGGAGCAATTGAGTGTGTCTATGTATACCCATACTGTGCTGGGACTATAAGGCACAAAATCAAGGCCTAATATTATCTGTGCATTAACATCTAGGAAACACTGGGAAGCCTTGCAATAGCTTGATCACAACTTCCACTTCTACTGTCATGGTTAAGGTCCCCAAGCCAATTGTCATGGGGACCAATCACAGTGGCTATTTATCCTTAAATAATGGGTTCAATTCTATGAGAGTCCAGATAATTGTTCAGGCAAGTCAGTCACATTCTCATAGGGCATCTTATCCTTTTGATACTACAAAGCTTGCCTCCCATGGCCTCCACTTATTCACCCTATTCTTGAATGCTTCCCTCATGTGATATAGTACAACCCTCCATGCCATAGTGACTTCCTCTCCTGGCTATGAAAACATGTGACTAATGAACTATTGTGAGTCTCATCTTTCCAAGGTCATTGTCATGTGTTGGGCTATCTTATACCCTAAGACATGAATCTTTCCTTTACCAACAGGATAAAGAAGAAGCTACTCAAACACATGCATCTCTTTATACGCTTGTAAATTTAGATTTTACAGATTGTTCTTATATATGTCCTAGAAGCCCATTGTAGAAAGATTCCTGCAAGAATAGGGCTTCTTCAGGCCTATTCCAGCACGAATAGGGATTCCTACAGCTGGAGCAAAGCTGCCTCGCTCCCTCCCTTCTCCATTGCTTCGCTCCCTTCTGCAATGCTTGGTTCCCCTTTATACTGTCTTCAGTCTCAAAGCCAGGCCTACATATGCAAATTAACCACCATCGTTGTTGGGTTTATTTGCATACTCACTCTGATTGGCTAGTGGGTGTAGTGGAGAGATGGTCAATTTGCATGTTACTCTTTTATTAGTGTAGATTTTTACCCTTTAACTAAAGGTTCAATTAATTTATAATGCTCTCCTACAAGATTTCTTCTCTGGGAAAATGTTATTATTAATTATTATTATTATTATTATTATTATTATTATTATTATTTTCCTCTGGGAAAATCTTGATGGTGCCTTAATGGGAACTAGCATGGTAACACAAATGTGCTCCAGGCAAATAGACCAAATGATGATCTTAAGAATTGCTTTATGGTGGATTAAATGACAAGATATTGAAGAGAAATGTTCTGTTCTAAAAATAATTGAGCATACCTATAATGATGGATGAGTAGATAATTTGCAATGAACACTTTACACAGTTCTTGTTTAAGCAATTTCCTAGCAATAAAATTGTCTTATCCATTATATAATAAAGTATAGCCCCAGTTCTGTGTAATATTAATTTATCTTGGGTTAAAATGCAAGTAGTCAGGCAGACAAGTTTGAGTTGGAGTGTTTTCAAGTTGGCAAGAAAATCCCCTTTGTATAAACATTTCCTCTTCTACTGATATAATGCCTCAAATCCCCACCATTGTGTCCAATATTTTTTAAATGAATTACTCGGGAAAACTGCAATGAAATAAGTTTATTATCTGGTATAAGTAGTATTTTTTTAATGTATCTTTCAAAGCTAAGTAAAGCATTTCTCAGGCAAGTGATTAAAGAGTGAAGCATCTAATGCCAGTCAGAAAAAATAGGTTGGAAAGTCACCCACCACTTCTGGCTAATATGAGGATAATTTCAACTTTCCTGGAGCAGTGAGGTCAAAGTCAAGGATTCACGATGTCACAAAAGGAAGACTGCTAGAGACAAAGGCCACTTCTTTACAAAGGACACATTCTACATAATTGCTCCTGGGAAATTTTTAAAAATTATTTTAAATCAACCTTGTTTTAATTCATGATAATAGTTGTCTCACTAAATTATTGTAGAGTTCAAAGGAAATAATATATATAAGATACCTAATACGAATCATGCTTCCCAGTAAGTTCTCAATCAATGATAGCTATTTTGTAGTTGTTAAAATTTATTAGCACTACTATAGGTATATAAAAATGGGCTTTATTTTTCTTCCTAAAATTTATTTTTTTCTTACCTTTCTATCTCCTTACAGTAAAGGGCAAGTTTATATATAATTATATATATATATCTACCTTTGTCTATTTATATTTAGTCTAACCCAGTAATCTTGTTCCTATCCAATAATTTAAAGTATTGAAAACATGTGTTTATGTTTAGGTATTTTGTTTGGCTTACATAAATATGTAAGCCTTGAGCCACCTCTCAGGCATATGCTTCCTTCCAATATGACGTTGGGATCAGAATCTATGTACTTTCATGGAAGGGCTTCTTTATTGCACCCCTTTTTGTTCTTTAGTTCCACACATTTCAGTGCCAGCCTGAAATGTGTGACTTTCCACTTCCAGTATTTTCCATCCTAAATCTTCAGGAATAATGGAATCTAAATTCACACTCTGTAATCTAAACCTTCAGATCTATCAGTAAAAAGACAGCTTCATTTTTTAGCAATTCCCAAAGAGTCTAACTTGCAAAATTATTTTCTAATCCAAAAAGCTACTAAATACTGGGAATCAGGGTCCATAAGTAGCATCTCTAGTCAGGATAGAATAATTATCCCATTCTCTGTGACACTAAAGCTCATGGCTTAATCAGGGTAGAGGGCTGGATGAAAACATAATATGGAAAAGGAAAACTAGAAGAACACACATTAACATTTTCATGATTTGTCCCTTTTGCAAATACTAAAGCTCATTAAAAATTGTGATATTCACATATACTCCCAGAAGAATAACCTATTGCTGTATATAAAAGTATAATGACTCAATTTGAAAAGCCTTAATTTGCTGTCCTTTCAACAAGCAGCCAAGTGCATTCTCTAACAAAAAACAAATACAACTTTAGAAGTCTAGTTGTATAAATGAATCACAAATTTCTCAGTCAGATGGTATTAAGTCAGAGCCTGCCAATACCTGCATCATTTATATACTACAGTAAATTAAATTAGCACTCATTGACACTTTGAATAGTTAAGTGTTAATTTGCTAGACAGTCACAGTCTTCCTTACGCTTGCCATATGACAGTTTCCTTAGGCCCTGTTTTAAGAAGATATTAACGTGGTTTTTAAAGACTGCAGTCATTTTTCACAGGTATCTTGGTCTCTTTTTGGAAATAGGCATGCACAAGAAATAAGTCACAGAGGGAAGACTTGGGGGCCAGGATTCTCACAACCTTAATTCTGATGGTGGCTATGCTCAAAATTAGTTGTCCACTTAGATCAGTCAGTGTTCTCTGAACTTCTGTTCATGCTCTATACATTAAAGACATTTGCTGCCTCAATGGTTTCTTTTAACTCTGATGTGTGATTCTGGAATTTATTCTAAGTTAATTTTTATTCAACTTCAGATTTGGGTCTGAATGTTCTCCCACCCTTATTTCTAAGATGTCAGGTCATTCTATTTATAATATAAGAGGTTCCAGGCCAGTTTTCTTAGCAGTTGGTAAACATGTCAAATACATCATTAAGAACTTACTAAAAGCTATAGATACTTTCTCAGAAAATTCATATACATACAAAATCTCGCATAACACTTTACTTATTTATTTTTTTAATACTCACTGGAGGTTATTTTTCCATTGATTTTTAGAGATCAAGGGAAACACAGAGAAATATCAATGTGGAAGAAACACATCAATTGGTTGCCTTCTGCACATGCCCTGGATCAGGACTCTGGCCGGGGAGGAGTCTGCAACCAAGGTACATGCCTTTGACCAGAGTAGAACCCGGGATCCTTTGGTCTGCAGGCCATTGCTCTACTCACTGAGAACAAACCGGCTAGGGTTTGCACCTAAGGTTTTACTACAGATACAGAGAGTTATGGAAACACAAAAATCAAGACAAAGTACCTCTGACTTCTTGTATACATTGTCCATCATTTCAAAGAATCTTCAAAACCTACATATTAGAAAATGTATATTCATTAGATTGATAACATATATATATATGTATATATATGTGTGTGTGTGTGTGTGTGTGTGTTTCATAATTTTACATATATATATATATATATATATATATATATATATATATACACACACATACACACACACACACACACACACACACACACACACACACGTTTAGGCCAGTTATAATTGTTAAAGATTGGCCAGTGATTACCTTCAACTAGAGAATTTATTTTCCACTCTTATAGTAGTAGGTAACATGTTTTGTAGGTTTATAGGCATTCTCTGTTATAGGCATTCTCATTAGGTGAACTCTAAACCTATAATAAATCTGCACTTGGGGTATTGTTTTCTCCTGTAGACATATAAGAAACTTGGGCTCAAAGATTTTAAATCATAAGTCCTTTTTAAGGTCACCCTATTATAATGTTACACTCAGGTTCATGACCCAGGCTTATTCTGACACCAATATATTTTTTCTCCATCATACTATGTTCTAGTATATCTATTTAAAGAAAACAAATTGAGTGATCCTCCCTACTGCCACAATTCTCAGCAGTTGCCTAGAAAGTAGATCTGAGAGAGGGGACATCTATATAATTTTGCATCTTTCCACTAATTTGAATGCACCACAGAGCTTACAGATTGAGCCCATGGAATGCCTAAAAAGGAGAGCGCATGGCAGGATATCCAGTTCCATTATGTGTCTGTCAGGTCATTTTCCTGGAAAAAAGGGTGTCTTCCTCATTCAAGTTCTGAGAGGATGGGGAAGTATATTGTCTCCTCAGGAATTCTGAGTCCTTCACCAGGTGCCTTGATTTCCTCCTACCATCCCTCATAAGTGTGTGTGTGTGTGTGTGTGTGTGTGTGTGTGTGTGTGTGTGTGTGTGTAGTTGGGGCCAGTGTTGAAAATGACACAGACCTCCTATACGCACGTCCCCTAAACCAACTCTTCTTTGTGAATGGGATGTGTCTTGCATTGTGAGAGGATGGAGATATTGCTCGCTGTTATTAAGGAGAGGAAGCCAAATGAGTCATCTCCCAGAGCTGCTTTCTGCTGTCAGGGGAAGGCTTTTGGTCTCCAGAACAGAAGCCTGGCTTCAGAAGAAAATCTTATTTCTCCCACTTCTACTGAGTCTTTCTGACAACTTATACACTTTCCTAAATTGGAAAACAGTAGATCCTACTTGCAGATAGGGTACTGCCTTTTTCTTGTCCAATTAAAATTGGAAACTGAGGAGTCATATATAGTTTCATCATTACTTAAATCTTATCTACATGTGTCGGTCTTAGACCAATGCCATCAAATATTCATATGGCTCATGGAATATTGACACCTTTCACTTATATCTCATCAATAGAGGAATTATTCTTATTTTTTAAACTAAAAATTATATTACACTTACCAGGTAACAAGTATTGCTTTGAATGTTTTGCAAATCCTCAATTATTATAGTCCTCATCAATCTAAGAGAAAGATGCTGTTATTGTGGCAGTTTTACAGGAGAGGGACTGAGGAACAGAGAGAACTATTAATATGGCCAGGGATACACAACTAATAAAAAGGTAGAGCTACAATTCAACCATAGTCAGTTTGGCCCCATTAACTTGTAAATTAATCATGAAATGAAGCACACCTCAATATAACTAGGAAACTGCAAAGAAGAATAATGCTCCCCAATGAAGAGCCCTTTAATTTGTAGGAATATTATGTTCTATGGCAAAGACGAATCAGGTTTGCATATTAAAGTATAGTTGTTCATCAGGGGACCTTGAAATGGAGAGATTAACTGGAATTGCTAGGCTGGACCTACTGATCACAGGGAATCTTATAAGTGAAAAAGAAGGCAGGAGGACCAGTGTCAGAGAGTGAGATGTGAGGACAGAGCAGAGGTTGAAATGCTGTGGGTCCATGAGACAATGAATGTGGGCAGCTGCTTGGACCTGGAAAAGGCAATGACATGGATTCCCCTGTTAGGACTCCAGAATTAATTCAGTCCTGCCATCCCATTAAATAGACTTCTAAACTTCAGAAATTTAAGATAATAAATTTGTCTTGTTTTGACCGACTATGTTTGTACCAATTTGTTACAACAGCAAAAGGAAGCTGATAAAAAGCAATTATCTCCAAAAGGCACTCAGGTTAAAAATGCAGAGCTCAAAATTCATGTTCACCATTTACTAGGGTATATGCACCTTAAGTAATTATTTAAGCTATATATCTTGGTTGGTTTTATTTTAAAATAGAGAATGGCATATTTACTATACTATATGATTATTTGGGCTGGGCTGTCACCACCTAAAACATAGCTTTGTTTTTTTGAGTAAAAATTTCCTCCTAAAATGGTGCAGAAAATTAGAATAGTTAGTACATGTACAACCAAGTATGACTAAAAATAAGTAATATATGCAAAGCTTCATGTATAGAATGCTAAAATAGAATGTATACTCATATAGAAACAATGATGATGATAATGATGGTGGTGATGATGGTGATGATGATATGATGATGAATTGATGTAGGTGGGGGTCGTAATATTGGGTCAGACATATGGGGTGTGCAGTAGAGAGTATCTATGTTAGAGTCAAGTGCTTTGAAAGCAGACTGAAATTCAATTAAATATCTACCATCCACTATCTATGAGTTAAGGCAAGTTTCTTAAAATGTTAAACCTTCTGGAACTTCTAAGCTCACAAGCTGTTAGGAGGTCTAGTTGAGTTGACATAGTGTCTGCCTGGAATGCAGTAGTCACTCATGAAATCTGCTCTGCTGAATTACCATTCACTACTCCTTGCTGTAATTAACTGTATAAATAACACTAAAACTTTCAGCAATTATCCATCTCCTTTGAACTAATGGAAACATTTTTGGATCTTCCACTTTTGCTCAAATCCAGCATGACTCTTTCTATGTTATATGTTATCAATAGCATTGACTATCTAGTAGTACTCAAAATCAAAATAATATGTAGTAATTCTGCCAAAAACTGACTTATTAAAGACTCAATCAATAGTTGGGAAATATAGCACTAATAAAGTCCTGGAATTTGAGATTGGAATGAAAAGTGACAGCCATTGTAGGTCCATTGCATATCTATCAATAGCTCACCTCATTAATACCGTCAGCCAATATTGATTTCAAGGAGAGCGATTAGATGCTAAAATGACAAGTGTATAACTGATTCTGCTGGGGCAGGAAAAGAAGACAGAAAACCAGCGACCAATCAACTCTGGCTGCACTTTACTGACTGCTGTTCTGATGAGCTTGGCATCCTTTGTGTGAAGTTCACCTTGGATTAGTTACTTAGAATGGAAAAGGCAAGAGAACATGACTTCAGGAAAATATCAAAATGTATCTGTCCTCAAATTATTTATTTTTCTAATAATATGATACTGTTTTATATTATTACACTCTGAAACTAATCTAATGCAAAGAAACCCAATAATTACAATATTTGGAAAAAGTCTCAAGTTCTTTAGTTTCATTCAGTGCTACATCTGGCAACTGCATCTAGAATTCTAACAAATTTTTCTTTTTAGAACTTTCAATTATAAAAGATTCATGTCTGCAGTAAACATATCATCAGGGACCTGGAAAATATTTTCGAAAGAGGAGAAAGTATGTTTCTCTAATCATTACTATTGGAAGATATGTTCATAGTTTTTGAATCATTGAGTAAACATATAATTCTTGGTTTACAATTAGAATTCTCAGATATAACTTTCTTTTTCTCAGAAATTTCCTCACAATGTTATTCCTTCTTTTGTACTTATATGTTGTATAAAAAATATTGACCATTCATTCATTCACTCCAGGTTATTGCTCCCCCATCATCCCTCTATTGAATCTCCTATGATCAAAAGGCATCACCCTCATCCACCCTCTTTTCAAGAGTTTTACTCCTGAATTATTTCCATTTCCTTCAAATTTAGTTTAATTAATGAATATATATTCATTATATATGAATTATTATATATATAATAACTACCAAAATAGTTATATAACATTATAATTTAATTAGAGTTTCTCTCCATACAGGTTTCTCTCCATCATGAGCAGAAATTATTTTAAAGGGTTAGTGGGAGATGGATGGCTTCCTTTGTCCCCCAGAATTACTGAAATAGTTCGACATAAAGTTTTATCATTGCTGGGGTTCTTATTCCAGCATTAAAAAGTATTCAGCAATCTGGAGAAAGGCTGTGTGTAACTGAAGTAAGAGTCCAGAGACAAAAGATAATTTTGAAAGGCATTAGAGGTCAGAGGAGCTTTAGCTAAAGGAGTTAAGGCTTCCTTGTCTCAGGACCCTTTGCTTTTTATTAACATAATTTTTCCTAAAGCAAGGTGGAGATATATACTTCAAAGGCCAGGTTTCCATACAGAAGCATTGTCAGTTTGGGGAATAGCCTATGCTGTTCAAGTGTTTGGCCAGTAGGAGGCAATAACATGCATATTAAAATGCCCTGAGTTGTCTGACAGCAAACAATTATCTATTCAAATCTTTTTCAGGTTTGGGGAAATGCCTTTAGACATTCCAATAGGTGATAACATATGACTCAGCCCTTGTTGAATCCCCAAGTTCCATCAACCTTTTGATGAAACTTGCAATTATGACATGCTGGAATTAGCTTCCAGCATATCCTAACCTTAGCATCAGACTACTGAGGGTAACACAGACCTTTTACACACATGACATTTCAGAATATTTCCTGAGTGCTATAGCTGACATCTGTCCAGCATCATGGATAGAAAGTAGCAATATCAGCTGCCCATTTACACTGCACAGGGTGTCTTATTCTCACCAGACAAGAACTATGTAAGCAATTGTCATTTCTTAATGAAAAAGGACACAGAATTGGCAGAGGATAACAGGTATCTTTTTTTTCCCCTTTTCTTCTTACTACATGTAAGGTACTTTTCTTTTTTAAAAAAAAACAAGGTCTGGCCATATTTTATTTATTTTTATTTTTTAAAATATATTTTATTGATATTTTACAGAGAGGAAGGGAGAGAGATAGAAGGTTAGAAACATGGATGAGAGAGAGACATCGATCAGCTGTCTCCTGCACAGCCCCTACTGGGGATGTGCCCGCAACCAAGATGCATGCCCTTGTCTGGAATCGAACTGGACCTTTCAGACCCCAGGCCAATGCTCTATCCACTGAGGCAAACCGGTTTTGGCTGTAAGGTGCTTTTCTAAGATTTAAGAATATCATTTATTTAATCCTTTCAATTTTATAGTTAGGTAAGTAAACTAATATCAATTTTAAATATATATATTTTATTCATTTTTTTTTTACAGAGAGGAAGAGAGAGAGATAGAGAGTGAGAAACATCGATCAGCTGCCTCCGACACCCCCCCACTCCACTGGGGATGTGCCCGCAACCATGGTACATGTCCCTGACCAGAATCGAACCTGGGACCCCTCAGTTCGCAGGTTGACGCTCTATCCACTGAGCCAAACCGGTCTCGGCTAATATCAATTTTAAAGAGGAGTTAATTAAAATACAGATTAATTAACTAAAGACAAACAACAAATAATACTAGACTTCAACACAGCAAGCTGGTTGGAGACATCTCTGTTTTAAATACTGTGCTGTCTTGCTTATCAAACATGGTGAGTATGCAAATCTAGATCCAGTTTTATCTAGGGAAAAGTATTTTCTAAGTTCCAAAAGCTGTAGATATCATGAAATGCAGTGATGGGAAAAGGTAGCAGTGGGACTCTGGAAATGCTCATTATTTCTTATAAACCACTTGTATTTTAGAACTCTGTTCCCATATTTCTTTCACTGGGGTCTGCTAGTCAGTGGTGGGTTTACAGAAATTGAAGACCAAGTCTCTGCATAGAATCAGTGAAGTGCTTTTGGTGGTTTTGAGATGTCATTGTACTTAGAGATTGATAATGAAGAAGGTCAGAGTGGGCAGACACCCAATTGCCAGTGGCCTCATAGGTGCCACTTTTACCTTTCTGCAAACTTCTTAGTTAAACACTGCTTCATCTTGAGCAGAATCTAAATATTGTTCACACCAACACATCATGGGACAAGTTGTTATCTCACAAGTCATGTGCATATACACTTCTTCTTGGCAGTATCATAAACAAAGAGTGAGGGATGAGCCCTACACAAAACAAAGGAGCATCTGTGGGGGATTCTGCAGACCTATCATTACAGACAGCAAGTGAGTGGATAGTAGGGCTCATTCACAGGTGTCAAGACCCAGTGTCATTCAGCCATTTCAGTCAGAAGTCTGCACAGTTGGCTGTGTTGGGTTCCCAGCAGGTTTTTGTTTGTTTGTTTATTGTTTTGTTTTTACCTCAGGTCTGTCCACTGACACACCTTGGGCCATTAACGACCCAAAGTGAGTCCTGGGAACTTGACTTCACCTCCCCTCCTCACCCTTCTTTCCCTATGTGAACTGGCCTCCACACTCATTCTCTTCAAGTTCTAGTTGTGACATTTCTTTAAGCAAAGAGTCAGTGGTTCCACTTTCTTCCTCAGAGGACTTGATAGTTTTTATCCTTTCGCTCTGATTTTGAGGAAGGAGATGAGAAGAAGTGGAGTCATTTGAAGAGCTGTTTGAAGTGGGCTCACATTTGTAACACATGTTACTAATATGTTATAATTAGACCAAATATCTTACTTATGCTAACTTTTTGTTGCGGTTTAGACTATGTCTGTTGGCATGTTTAGTTAAAGAAAACTTTCTTGTCCTTTGACATCACACAAAGCCCTAACTGGGAGTCAAAACTAATTAAAGGACATCTACATTAGATTGAGAACTCCAGTAGCTTGGCACAGTAAGGTATTCCTTACAGGTTTGTTATATTTGGATTAATTTAATCATATCCTGAGAATGCCTTATAAATTGTCATTTATGGTAATCTGATAACATTTAAAATATTATGCAGTCTTAAGTAAACTAAATTTCTGAACTGACAATAAATATCAGCCTTGTATTAAAAATGATTCATAAACCATAATTATTTGTTTAATTACATATGATTAAAAGACAAAAATATGAATTAGGATGATTTTCCTTTAGATAGTATACTTGATAAATGGTTTAATAGTAAATAAAAAAGGTATTTCATAGTCATACATCCTAGAAAGATGAATTTTTTAAAGTTGATTAGCAATTTCAATATCACATGTCTGCAGAAAATGTAGGAGTTAAATGTAAAATAATATTCAGGGACTGATTTAAATCTTGCTCAAGTTATGCAAAATTATATCAGTCTTTGGGAATGATGTCAAGTTTATGCTAATTTACAAGTACTATACTGGAATTTATTAGATTTTACAAATGGTTCTCATTGGAGTTAAATATTGTTCATAAAGAACAATACAAATTTTATTTTGTGATAAATACAAAATTGAGTATAGGCTTAAAAAATAAAAACCTCATAAGAAATTTTAAATTAGTGCTGTGAATATGTTTTCCATTCTTCCTTTCCAAGTGTGATGATTTTTAATTTAAGTTCTAAATATAAAATCATGTGGCTGATTTTTAGAATACTTAATATTACATGGTAGGTGAATTACTTGGTAATAATGACTGACAGTATTCCTAGGAGAAAATTCTAATTTCATAGAGTTGACTGCCCAAAGAAATTGCTGCACAAATAGTCACTTTATTGGTAAAGCTATGAAAATACCACAAAGAAGGTTCATTTCATTGCCACAACTACACATGTGAATAGATTAAGTGACATGTATACTGTGATTTTGATACTTGACAGAGATCATAAAATATAAAGTCCAGAGTTAAAGCAATCAGTTAGGTCAATTAAGTAAAAAAGAAAGAAATTAACAAAGTGAAATTGTTCTTTGAATTTGCCCTTGTTTACTTGTAGTTAAATGAAAACAGACAAACCATTGTATACACTTTGTTGTCATGTGTTCCTACTTAAATATTGTAGCTATTAAATGTGATACTAAAAGAAGTGGTTCCATGTCGGAGACCAAATATTGTTCTCACTAGGTGGATGTAATTGTTCTCACTAGGTGGATGTAAACAGGAGGCCAGAAAGCTGGCCAACCTTAATTGCTCTGAAAGGTCAGAGCTGATTA
>PVJN01013235.1:0-49281 GCA_004026805.1 Lasiurus borealis | reverse complement strand
ATGTCTACCTTATTGCAGAAAAAAAATTATTCATGTTTCTGCCTATACAAAAAAAAATCAACTAACAATTTCTACATGAAATGCATCCTCACTGGGCACCATGTTACCAAACTAAATAAAAATAACAGCAAAAAAATACAAAACAAAACAAGAACATCACCAAGAGTTTTCCTTGAGCAAACAAAGCATCTTCTGATTGAGCTACATTGAAAACAATTGTTCCCTGCTGATTACCTAGAACCCAATCCCTCTGCTTCTCTTTGTTTCTCTCTCCATCACTTGGAAGCCCCCAGAACAGTGATCGGCAAACTCATTAGTCAACAGAGCCAAATATCAACAGTACAACGATTGAAATTTCTTTTGAGAGCTAAAAGTTTTTAAACTTAAACTATATAGGTAGGTACATTGTTATTAACTTAATTAGGGTACTCCTAATTTTGTGGAAGAGCCACCCTCAAGGGGCCAAAGAGCCACATGTGGCTCGAGAGCCACAGTTTGCCGACCAGGGCCCCAGAACAACCTATGTTTAAACCTATGCTCACCGGTGGAGCCAGCTATCAGATTGGTGAAATAATCAGATGGCAAGTGATGGGAACCTGCCTTGGACAAAGTGCATGCCATTTGAAGTGGATTTCTACAGAGATGAGTAAATTTCATTTTCCTTCAGAGGAAATGCCATCTCTTAGCACTCCAGAAAGTAGCACTAATATATGATTCACTAGTTTATGTATATTCTGATATGATCTGCGAGTGAAAAATCATTTTTTCCAGACCTTTGTGAATCTTATGAGTAATTTTGGAATATTCTTCTCTTATTTCCAATTTATTATTTGGCTCCAGAAACAAAATTAGAAGCCGAAGTAAATATTTTATGGCCCACATTTTCTTGGTTCTCTAATGCATAATATCAAGTGTTGGCAATTAAATAAAGGCAAATAAAAAATTTCAAAAAAATAATAACAACCAAAACTAAAGAAACAGAATAGATTGACTTTCTAGTACATGACATTTATATAAAACTCATGTTTTCCCTTAAAGCCAGGAATTACATTCACATTGCTGGCTCTTGCCCTATCTGCTCTAACCCTCACCAATGGTGTCCACTAAGGCTTCAAATGTTGGGGAAGCTCCTGAAAGTTTTTACTCTTGTCTCCAGAACTTGCAGCAGGGTTGCCCCTTTGAGTTCATTTCTGTTGGATACAGCTTCTTCTTAACTAATGTTCAGGAATTTTCTCCAAAATTGAGCTCAGGAGGAAGTGAGGTAGTACCAGAAATTGTGAAGCCCTCAGTTTTCTGGAGTTATGTTGTGTTTGAGCATAAATAAGGAAATAACATTTCTCCAGGCTTTATCCTACATACTATTGGCCAAATGTTAAATATCGAGGCTTTAGTATTTATGTTAGTGTTGGCTTATAAGGCTCTCTCTCTCTAGAATTAAAGATGAAAAGTCTTTATGGATTTTTTACAAAATGATGGGTAACTTGACTTCATTCCTTGCTTTCCCAGTAAAATCTGCACTAATTCTTAGTATTTTGGGGTGCTACTTTAGAGCTTTGACTGGGAGAAGGAAGAGAGAGAAAAGCGGCATTACAATGGATTAAAGGCATAAATAGGCCCCCACAAAGAAAACCCAGCTATTTATGTGCTTCATGAATATATGGAAAGAAGGGAGCTTTCTTCTGAATATATTATTAAATATATTATTAAGTATATTCAGAATATATTTTACTTCTAAATATATGGTTTGTGAAAAATTAGCTATTGCAGTTCCAACCCAAGTGTCAAGTACTGTGAAAACTATAGATGCATCCTTTTGTGTAAAAATATATTAGAAGTGTCTGTCAATCAGATTCTTCCCACCCACTGTATATTTCTCCAGCTCCCACAATGGTTGGAGAATGTCAAAAAATTTTACTTTAAACTGTCAGAGCAATGAATATTTTTGAGGCTGCTGGCTGTGTCATAATGAACTCCAGTTATAAAAGGTGAAAGGGCCATGAAACTTACTGAGAAGTTGTAAGTTTGAACCATTTGCCTCCATATTTGGCTGATAGTAGGATAGGAATGATGTCAAGGGAAGAAAATGTTAAAAACCTTGGAATCCTTGAGTCAGGAGGAGGGGGAATCTTGGCAATAAGACTGTGCAGAAAGTCTGAGAGTATCTACATATATATATATATATATGGCTAATATACTAAGCTATGATGCGCACTAACCACTGGGAACAGACACTCAACACAGGAGCTGCCAAGCTGCAGTGACTTGGCAGTGGCAGTTCTTGGTTGTTGCACCCTGAAACCAGAGAGGAGGGAGCCCGATTACTCATGCGGCCATGCGAGTCCACCTTTGGCCATGGATTATGTTGTTGCTGGGACACTGTCAGCCCTGAGTGATTTACTGGACATTTGCATTTGTGTTCCACATCCTGTACAACAGCAACTTTGCAGAGTGTGCTCTTGAACTCTGGGACCCGTTGGGGGATGTTGGAGAGTCGTTTTTGGCCCAATCCCTGCAGGCCAGGCTAAGGGACCCCACTGCCCAACAGACCCTGTTTCCTCTGCAGACGCCCTTTGAGCCACGGTGCCCCTCCAGCCACCTTCTAATTAATTTCCTATCAATGTGCATGAATCTGTGCACCAGATCGCTAGTCATCAATACTGAGTAAATGAGGTAGGAAACTGAATCAGTCAACACCTGGGCAGAAATGGCTGGTATATTTGACTATAGCATATGCATTGCTGTGTACCACCATAACACAACTCCCCAAGTTCAATCACTTAGAAGAATAAGCATATATTTAGGCCATGAGAGTTTGTGAGTTTAAAATTTGTATGGACTCAGCCAGATGGTTCCTCTGCTCTTGGCTACACACACTCACCTGTGTGAGTGATACCTTGGTCTCAGCTGATTATCAGTGGCTTTACCTGGGATTACTTTGGTGTCCTGGCTTTGCCTTACCTGTTGTCCTTTGGCATCTATTGTCATGGCAAAGACAGAGATGCAAGAAAAAACGAGCTAAAATATGCAAGACCCATCTCACACCTTTGCTTGTATTGTGTCAGTTAATATCCTATTGGACAAAGCAAGCAGAAAGCTGAGCCCAGAGTGAAGAAGTGGAGCAGGTTTCCCATGGTGGGAAAGTATCATACTGCAAAGCCTCGTGGGGCAGGAGTAGGTGCAAAGAGGGAAAAATTGGGTCATTTTGCAATGTTTTATCCTAGTCATTCTACCCTTATGTTGATCTATCAGTTCTGTGTTATCAGTTCGTAAGGAAAAAGGTGGTATAAGAGAGACCAGAAACTATTTATTGTTGGAATATAGCCGAGTGACTAGGAAATATACCAAATAAAAGATCTTTGTAACCAGTGGTACAGAGTAGAAAAATAACACCAGTTCTAAATGCTGAATCTGTTTTCTCAGGTGCCTTTAAATAGAGATCCCACATTTGCTATTTAACATTTGCATAGCACTTCCCTGTGTGCCATGTGCCTCATAACAATATTTAGGAATTCTCCTCACAACAGCCTGGGGATAGTGGTGCTATGCTTATTTTAGTTTATTACAGAGGTGGTTGAGATGGCAGATGTGTCCCAGCAACACCAAACTAAGTAACTGAAATGTGGAAAGCTTCAGTGGACCCCTGGGGATTCAGTATATATAAGCATGTTTCTGGCTGAAGTGACTAATGATTCTACTGAAGTAAATAAACCGAACAGATGTTTCAGCAACATGTCTTCACAGCTTCAACACATATTAAGAATTTTCAAAAGACCAATTCATTTGCCTCAGATTGTAATAAATGAGTTGATATTATAATTAATGACCTATAAGTTTTATTTGTGCTGAATCATCCTGTGATTAAACATATGCAACTTCAGTGAACTTAGAGTATCATACTGTTTGCTGTAAATTGGGTTCTATCAGAAGCAGATTCTGAAACAAGAATCCAGGGAAAGTATTTTATTTAAGAGGTGATTCCAGGAAATACTGGAAGTGAGATTAAAGCATTCATTGTTAAGCCAGCTACCACTGTGGGTGACTGGAGCTTCACTCTAGAACAGTGTGGCTTGTGAGCCGCAGTTTGCCAACCACTGCTCTAAGGAAACATATACGACACATATCTCAAAATTACTCTGTCTGCAAGGCAAGGGAGCTGGGCATTTGTTACCTAAATCTTGTTTGTCACTGGCTGACTCCTGTTCTTGGGATTTCTTAACACTTCTGATCTGCCATATTCTTGGACAGATGTTAGGTGAAATAATTCCTTATATTTGACCAAAGTCATTTTAGGAAGCAAGCTGAACAGCTGTTTACCCCAGGAAGAGTGCCCATATCACCTGAAAAAAAACCTTCTTATGTAGATATATGGGTCCATTAAGTTGTTTACTGCTTTGGATTATAAAACTAGTAACAAGCATATGCCTATGAGCCACTGTATTAGAAAGTTCCACTTGGGTTATATGGACAACAAGCCTCGCCCCTTTATGGATACAAAAAGCCTTCACTGTTTTGCTAGACTCTGCTTCTGTCTATAAATTCCTTAATGAACTCTGTTTAATTCTGGAGTTTTCTTTCTTTTTCTTCAGTTTCTTGGCCCCAGTAAAGAGATGTGGAAGTAGATAGACATGCTGAAGTGCTAGGGCCCAAGGGATAAGAGAAGAGTGAGACAGAGTTTGCTGCACACAATGGTGCCAAAACATACCTGCTTACTGTGGAATAGAGGCATGTTTGCCAAAGCCCCATTTATCTACACAAATAAAAAAGTAATATGCTAATTAGACCAAATGTCCTTCCAGACATACTTCTGGGCAAAGCCACTGTAGTGGGGTCAAGGCAGAGGCAGTTAGGGTGATCATGCTGGCAGGGGAGAGCAGTTAGGATAAATCAGGCTGGCAGGCAGGTG
The DNA here is from genome assembly GCA_004026805.1 of Lasiurus borealis. Taxonomy (NCBI): domain Eukaryota; kingdom Metazoa; phylum Chordata; class Mammalia; order Chiroptera; family Vespertilionidae; genus Lasiurus; species Lasiurus borealis. The sequence continues at coordinate 44,378 of PVJN01013235.1, read as the reverse complement.
AGCGGTTAGAAGCCAGTGATCCCAGATTGTGAGAGGGATGCCTGATTACCAGTTTAGGACCAATCAGCATTTGGACATCCCCCAAGAAGTCCCGGATTCGAGAGGGTGCAGCCAGGCTGAGGGGACTCCCCCAACCCCATCATACACAAATTTCATGCATCAGGCCTCTAGTTAAAGTATAAAAAACATGGATATCAAAAAAAAATGGCAGAGGAATAGACAGACATGTCCCAAGCCTTGTCTCTGAGCAGATAGAAAGAACAGCTGAGGGTCAAATAGGGAGTGTTTATTGGTGAGTTGAGGGACAGCTACACTCCAGGAGATGGTGGGGGACTGCTGAATGGGACTCCCCTTACCGGGAAGCCCCACGGATTCTAGTTTCCCTCCCTGAGTGAACGGCTTGGACTCAGAGACCGTGCCATCTTGAAGGGGAAAGTGGATGTTATCAGAAGTCTGAAAATCTACAACTGTAGCACACATCAAACAGCTGGGAAAACCAGAGCACTGGTTCCCAGGTGGCATGAACACATGGATTCAGAGGAGCTCTACACTCCATCATGAAAAGGTCAGATTTTGCCTGAGATAAGGTGATGTCTCTGGTTCCGGCAGGAGAGAGAAGTGTGCACACTGTGAGAGCTGGAAGACCGGGGGAAGTCTGTGCCTAGAAAAATCTGTGGATTTGGGGGCTAGAATGATGCGTGACTGTGGAAGGGGGTCCTCAAAGCTGTTAACAGAAGGGACCTCTAAAAAGCAATCCATTTTGATCTGATGCAAAAGGATAGCCTAAAAATTTTACATTCTATTTACATCTTCCCTTTAGCATCATTTTACTCTATCTCAAATTTACTTTTATGCCATCACTCTCTTCCTAACTTTTCCCCTTTTGTTGTCCTATTTCTCTTACCCTTTTCCTGCTTTAGATTTTCTCTATTCTTTCTTTTTACCCCCTGTTAAAATTTCATCCTACTTATGTATCTAATTTCCAATCCCCTGATCCAAGTCCATACACATCTCTCTCCTTTCTGTCTTCACTAACCAAAAAATTGTTTTTCTCTATGTCCTTTTGTTGTTGTTTGCTTGATAGTTGATTATATTGATTTTTATGCTTGTTTGTGAGATTATTTTGCTTTGTAATACGAGCAACATTTAAGATAGGAGTAATCACGCAGATCGGACAGCTGCACACAACCCACCACTTTACCGAGACTCGAGTGTCTCATAGTTTCCCACGCCTCAAGGTTACAGAATGAATTAAACTCGTATCTCGAGGTACCACTGTAGTTTGTTCCCCTCTTCTTTCTAATTCTTTCTTTTCTCTCTTACTTTTATTTTCCTTTTCCAAATTTCATTTTTGCACTTCTTCCTTTTTTTCCCCTCTACTTTTTTTGTCTTCTTTCCTCTAATTTGCCTTTCTCTGGTGGTCACCTTTATTTGGGTTTATTAATATCATGAATATATTTCAGTTCAGTGCCTTGTGCGTTGTACTGGGTTGTGCTGTATTTTGTACCTTTAAATCAATGCAGGAAAGAACTACATAATTAGATGACCAGAGAAGAGGGACTACGGGGAGACAAAAAACAGCCCACATATGAAAGAAAAGCAACATCACCAGAAAAGGAAGTAAACAAAATGGAGGCAAGCAACCTGTCAGAGAAAGAATTCAAAGAAATGGTCATAAGGTGGATGAAAAGAATGGAAGACAAATTCAACAATATGAGTAAGAACCAAGAGACAATAATGAAAAATGACATTGCTGTTGTAAGGAACTCAATAGAAAGCATCAAAAGTAGACTAGAAGAAACAGAGGACTGAATCAGTGAGCTAGAAGACAAGGTAGAAAAAATACCCAAGTAGAGCAACTTCTAGAAAAAAAACAACAAAACAATAAAAAGCAAGAGAGCCTAAGGAAACTTTGGGACAATGTGAAATAAAACAATATCTCTTTGAGCTGTAGGGTTAGGTAATTTATTACCATTGTTTCTTGTTTTTTGCAATAGGCTTATAGAACTATGAACTTGCCTCTCAAGACTTCTTTCACTGTTTCCCATAGATTTTGGATTGTTGTGTTTTTATTGTCATTTGTTGCCTTGATGTTTTTTTATTTAATCTTTGATCTCTCAATAACCCAGTCATTGTTTAATAGCATGCTGTTTAGTCTCCATGTGTTTGATTTTTTGGATTATTTTTATTGTAGTTGAATTTTAGTTTTATGCTACTGTGATCAGAGAAAATGTTTGATATGATTTCTATCTTCTTAAATTTGAAGAGACTTTGCCTATGACCCAACATATGGTCTATCTTTGAAAATGATCCATGTGCACTTGAGAAGAATGTATATTCTGTGGCTTTGGGGTGAAATATTCTATAGATTTCAACCAAGAGTTGGTTCTTTGAAAGGATAAACAAGATTGATGTACCTCTAACCAGCCTCATCAAGAAGCAAAGAGAGAGAATCTAAATAAATAAAATCAGAAATGAAAGAGGTGAAATTACAACAGACTCCACTGAAATACGAAGAATTGTTAAAAATTACTCTGAACTACTCTGTTCCAACAAATTGGACAACCTGGAGGAAATGGACATATTCCTAGAAAAATATAACCTCCCAAAACTCAATCAGAAAGAATCTAAACATCTAAATTGGCAAATAACTATGGAAGAAATTGAAGGAGTCATCAAAAAGCTTCCAGCAAACAAATGTTCAGGGCCAGAAGGCTTCGCAGAGGAGTTTTACCAAACATTCAAGGAAGAACTAAAACCTATCCTCTTCAGACTATTCAAAAAAATTAAAGAGGAAGGAACACTTCTATGAAGCCAGAATCACCCTAATACCAAAAACCAGATACAATGGTACCTCGAGATACGAGTTTAATTAGTTCTGTAACCTTGAGGCATGGGAAACTATGAGACGCTCGAGTCACGGTAAACTGGTGGGTCGTGTGCAGCTGGTCGATCCGCGAGATTACTCCTATCTCAAATGTTGCTCGTATTTCAAAGCAAAAATCGCTCACTCGATGGCTCGTATCTCAAAAATCTCCTATGTTAGGGCACTCGGATCTCGAAGTATCACTGTAAAGACAACACAATGAAAGAGAATTACAGGCCAATATCCCTTATGAACATAGATGCCAAAATCCTCAACAAAATTCTAGAAAATCAGATCCAGCAGTACATCAGAAAGATCATATATCATGACCAAGTAGACTTTATCCCAGGAATGGAAGGATATTACAATATATGCAAATCAATAAATGTCATACATCACATAAACAAATTGAGAGATAAAAATCACATAGTCATTTCAATTGATGCAGAAAAAGCATTTGACAAAATCCAACACCCTTTCTGATAAAAACTCTCAACAATGTGGGAATAGAAGGATCATACGTCAACATCATAAAAGCCATATATGAAAAACCCACAGCCAACATCATGCTCAACGGGCTAAAACTAAAATCATTTCCCATAAGAACAGGAACAAGACAGGGATGCCTACTCTCACCACTCCTGTTCTACATAGTACTAGAAGTATTAGCCATTGCAATTATGCAAGAAGAAGAAATAAAAGACATTAAATTGTAAAAGAAGTAAAGCTGTCTTATTTGCAGATGACATGATATTGTACATAAAAAAACCTGAAAGATTCCATCAAAAAACTAATATGACTTAATAAATGAATTTGGCATGTAGCAGTTTACAAAATTAATGCCAAGACATCTATGGCATTTCTGTACATCAATAATGAACTTACAGAAAGAGAGACTAAAAAAGCAATCCCATTAACCTTGCACCAAAAAAATTAAGATACCTGGGAATAAATTTAACAAGGAGGTAAAAGGGTTATATACGGAAAACTACAGGACACTGAAAAAAAAGAGATAGAGAAAGATGGTAACAGATGGAAGAATTTATGGATTGGTAGAATCAAAATCATTAAAATGTCCATATTACCCAAAGAAATCTATATATTCAATGCACTCCCCATTAAAATACAAATGGCATAATTCAAAGACCTAGAAGGAACTCTCCAAAAATTCATCTGGAATAATAAAAAACACCCTGAATAGCCACAGCAATCTTGAGAAAGAAGAACAAGGTATGTAGGATCTCAATACCAGATTCAAGCTGTATTACAAAGCCACTATTCTCAGAACAATTTGGTACTGGCACAAGAACAGATATATAAATCAATGGAATAGAATAGAGAATCCAGATATCCACCCAAACCACTACGCTCAATTAATATTTGACAAAGGAGGCATGAAGATACAATGGAGTCAAGGCCGTCTCTTCAATAAATGGCATAGGGAAAATTGGACAGATATATGCAAAATAATGAAACTAGACCACCAACTTACACCATACACAAAAATAAACTCAAAATGGATAAAGGACTTAAACATAAGATGGAAAACGATAATAATACTAGAGGAATCCACAGGTCGAGAAATCTCAGACATATGCTGAAGCAATTTCTTCATCCCTACCCCTCCTATGGCAGTGGAAGCTAAAGAGAAAATAAAAAAATCCTCCTAAGTGGCACTACATCAACTAAAGAGAAAATAAACAAATCCCCCTAAATGGGACTACAATAAAATAAAAAGCTTTTCACAGCAAAAAAAAAGACTGTCAACTAAACAACAAGGATGCCCACTGTATGGGAGAACATATTTGCAAATGTTATCAGTGATAAAGGTTTAGTCTCCAGCATCTACAGGGAACTTATACAACTTAATAAAAGGAAGGTAAATGATCCAATAAAAAAATGGGCAACAGACCTAAATAGAAACATTTTGAAAGAAGACAGAAGGAAGGCCAAGAGACATATGAAAACATGCTCAAAGTCACTAATTATCTGAGAGATGCAAATCAAAATGACAATGCAGTACTATCTCACACCTGTCAGAATGGCAATCATCAACAAATCAACAAATGACAAGTGTTGGCGAGGATGCGGAGAAAAAGGAGGTGGGAATGCAGACTGGTGCAGCCACTGTGGAGAACAGTATGGAGTTTCCTCAAAAAACTAAAAATGGAGCTCCCATTTAACCCAGTAATTTCACTTCTAGGAATATAACCCAAGAAACTAGAAATATCAATCAGAAAGAATATATGCATCCCTATGCTCATAGCAGCACAATTCACCATAGCTAAGACTTGGAAACAGCCTAAATGCCCATCAGAGATGAGTGGATTAGAAAACTATGGTAGATTTACACAATGGAATACTATGCTGCTATAAAAAAGAAGGAATTCTTACCATTTGCAGCAACATGGATGGACCTGTAGAGCATTATATTAAGTGAAATAAGCTAGGCAATGAAAGAAAAATACCACATGATCTCACTCATTTATGGGAAATAAAGAACATCATGACTTAATGAATAAAAAGATAAGATACAGAGGCAGTATAACACCGAATAGACTGTCAAATTACAATGGGAAGGGTGGGGAGTATTGGGAAGGGGTGGGGAACAGATCAACCAAAGTATTTGTATGCATGCATATAAGCACAACCAATGGACACAAGACACTGTGGCAGGTGGGATGAGGGCATGAGACAGGAGATAGGGAAAGCTTGGGGAAGGTCAATGGGGAAAAAAAGGAGATATATGTACTTATATATGTAATACTTTAAACAATAAAAGTATTTAAAAATTCTTTTAAAATATAAAAACAACAAGGAGAACAACAGTAATTTTTTTATAAAAGAGAGAGAAAAAGAATGTACTGGTCAATGTCGCAACAGGAGACAAAAACCTCCTTGATTACTTGAACAAGAAAAACTGAATCTAAAAAAATTCTTAATGAATTGAATGGGTAAAGGACAACTCTAAAAGTCCAACAGCACAAGAACAAAACCAGCTGCTATGTTTAGGCTGAGTGGCCAATAAAGGAACCAAGAACTAGGAGAGTGGTTTCTATCCCACCCTAAGGCAGAGGTTCAGGTGAGGGCACCATGGGGATGGAAGATGATATTAGGTCTGGGCTGAAAGGAGCCAGGCCAACAGACATAAGAGTTTAAGCAATTTTACTACATTCTCTCACAGTGGTCTGAGACCAGTGTGTCAGTGTCAGCCCAGAAGGGGTGGTTATATAGGGTAGAAGTATGCAATATAGGATCAGGCTGTGGGTGCATGAGTCAGTCAAGCTTAGCGGAAGGTAAGAGTTAGTCATGGGAATAAAAGAAGGAGAATGTGAAGGTCAGTCACGCAAACGGGGGTTCATCTTATCTTGCTTCTGCAGGTGCCAGCCGTCTGCTCCAACCTATGAGAAAAAGCTTATCACAATATATATTTCAGAAAACATGTTCAAGCAGGAGACATTAAGGGTCATTTATCCTAACAGATGAGGACTATACCTTTCAGTGATCTCTAACCCTGAACAGGCTTCTCTGAGTGACATGTGGATGCAAGGCAGTAGTCAGCACAGAAAAGCACAGACCCTAGGACCCTAGGCTAGGTGTTCCAGTACCAACACCAACTGCACTGATATCACCCCAGTTTGGCTTTCTATATAGTAGATCCTTTTTTATCTCCTCATCCCATTACTTATATTTCAACATCTGCCCAGATGCTCCCATCCCCTAATCTATTAAATCTCCATGAATTCAAATACTTTCACAAGCTTAGTCCCATTTTTGTGTACTTATTCTCTTTTATTGCTTTGAATGATAATTTATCTACTCTCTTAAAAGGCTAGAGATCCTCTATTTTCTTAACCTTATAACTCCTTAGGTCAAATCAGGAGCTATGAACCACCTGGAGCTATTGAGCACTTTTAGAGCACTAGTTAGTGCACAAATATGAACTACATTTCAGTAACTTAGTATGAAAGATAAAATATATCAAATCTCCCATTAATAATGATTTATGTTGATTATATGTCAAAATAATATTTTGAATGCAATATGTCACATAAAACATATTATTAAAATTAAGCAGCTATTTTTAATTGGCTACTAGAAAATTTAATATTTTTTTTATTGATTTTAGAAAGAGAGGAAAGAAGAGGGAGAGAGAGAGGAACATCAATCAGCTGCCTCCTATATGCACACCAACTGGGAATCAAACCTACAATCTGGGTGTGTGTCCTGACCAGGGATCGAACCCAAAACCTTTTGGTGTATGGAACAACAATCCAACCAACTAAGCCACGCAAACCAGGTTATTAGAAAATTTAAATTTTCATGTGTGGCTCTCATTGTAGCTCACATTATATTTCTCTGGATGGCGATGCCTTTTAACATCCATATTTAAGTAGATATTCAATAAATGTTTGAATAAATGAATGAAGTGAAATTCTAAAATGTTTGTATTTCTTGGTCCAGTATGCTTGCATTTCCTTAATTGAATATGACGATCACTTTATTATTTTTATTTTACCCAAATTAAATGTAAAATCAAAGAATTCATCTGTTATAAACATCGCTTCATAAAAGAACAGAGACATTTTAACACTCACATGCAGGCAGTAAGTGATCTCAAATTAAAGAAAACATTGGTCAATCTTACACAATTATTTTAAAACAAACAAGTGAAATGGAATATAAATTTAAATTGTTAAAGTAAAACGAGTACAATGTAAAATGGCACTCTGAGTTATTACATTCTGAGCTACTGTTTTCCTGACAAAATTATCAGAGTTTGTGGGGGCAGCTATGTCATAGGTTAATAGGAAGTAGAGCTTCTTATTAGCTCTTTTGTTTTGTTTTGTTTTTAATGTGGTTTTACTGATTTGAGAGAGAGGGAGAGAGTTAGAAACATTGACAAGAGAGAAACATCATCTCTTGGCTGCCTCCTCCACACCCTCTTCTGGGGATGGAGCAAGAAACCTTGTCATGCCCTGACTTGGGACTCAAACTAGCAACCTCCTTGTACATGGGTAGATGCTCAACCCCTGAGCCACACTGGCTGGGCTTAGCTTTTTGCTTTGCTTATAATTAGTGAAAGTCCAGTTTGGCATAGGAACAGCAGTGAAAATGGAATGGACACAGTTAACACTAGTTCAGTCCATTTGTAATATTCTGCGTGACTCCTGCCAGGAAATAATTATATCCAGTCCTCACACTTAAGCCATTCCAGTTAGTTTGTCTGGCTGCTGTTACCAAACACACTTATACTGTCTTTCCAGTTGGAGCAGACCAGGGGGCTCACTTTTTGGGGCTGCAGGAAGGAAGCTGTGGGGCTGACTGCTGGTCTAGTGACTCCCCTCTCAGATCTTGTTGGCTGAACACAGAAGAGCGGGAAATTGAGAAGGATTCTGTCCCCATGAGCAATCAAGACCAAACACTGCTGCCAATGTCTAATCTGATGAAAATATTAGCTGGAATACCTTAGTGCTGTCAAAATAAAGCCAAAGTCAGTCAGGGTAAAAGTGGTGAAGATAGATTTTATTCAATAAACTATTGCAATAAGACTCCAGGATAGAACTGGGCTCAATTCCAAATACAGCCAGAACAAGTGAGGATTTATAGTGAGGAGGAGCAGTTTGCCATCCCAAAATATGCCTTTTGGGATATTGATTATTTTAAGCTGGTTATTTAAAAAAAAACGACTCAGGAAAAACCTTTTCCCTTTTCCCTAGCTGCTTAAAATAATTTAAATAGAACCTTTATCCAAGCAGGAAGCTATCACATTAAGTAGCAATTTTCAACCTTTTTCATCATGTGGCCCACATAAACTAATTACTGAAATTCTACAGCACACCAAAAATATATATTTTTGCCAATCTGACAAAAAAATTGGCATAATTTTTTATTAATTCACATCTATTGTTGTGTTGAGTGTTGTTGTTCCTAAGGAAAAAGAGGTCTGTGCCCCTGACAAGTAAGTTATTGCATATTTTAAAAATCCTTACTGTATACCGGCTGAAAATCGCTGTCATAGATAACAAGTTTATATGAACTAGTGTGACACACAGTAGGACTTAGCAAGGCACCTTTGACCAAAGTCACCTCTGTATCCAATTGTTAAAGATGGCCCAGCAAACATTTTGTTACCAAACATTTGCTTTTCTATCATCATGTGAATTACCTTTCTGCTCAAGAATGGCATATAAGCCTTAACTGTCCTACGTGTTCTTGGGTTCCATAATTTTTATAAAACCCCTGTATATACATGTGTAATAAATGTGGTTATTTTTTCTGTTAATCTGTCTCGTGTTAATTTGATTAATAGTTCACTCAGAAGAACTTAGAAGGAGAGAGGAAAAATTATTTTTTCTTCCCCACAATAGCCAAGGAACAAATTAGAGGGGTGGAGGGGGTGGCACTGATGAACTAGGGGGTGTAGGGGGACATATCCTGGATGAACTGACCTAATAGGATTCTTGCTGAAGGCAGGCCTGGGTGGTCAGCTATCATCTGTGGTTATGATGGAGATGTGGAGTTTGATGAGATATCGAAGGTGGGGCATTTTTGATAAACTGACTTAGCAAGATTCTTACTAAAATTAGATTCCACAGGTAAGCACATCAAAGGGTTTTACTGGGGAGAGGGTCCAGGGGAGTCGGACTAAAGTATGGTCAGGCAAAGACTCTGTGTCCATGTTTCATCAATAAGCTGACATGATCACTGCTATATCTATATCCACAAGTGGATCTAGAATCATTTGTTTTCCTACCAGTCCAAAGGTTAATGTAATCACTGCTTTCTGTCTTTTCTGTCCCTCCTCTGAGAATTGTGTATTCCCTGCATCCTAAATGTCCTCTGCTCATAAATGAAAGGGGATGGAGACTGTGAGGGGTGGGGAGAGGATGAAGACTGTGGAAAGAGACAAAGAGGTGGTTATTTCAGCTACAGCTCTTCTGGCTCCTCAACTGTCAGTTTCCCTGGAATATCACCACCAGCCAATTGAGAGGCTCCTAGGCTGGATTGAGCATACATTATCCTCCATCTGGGAAGCTGCACTTTTAGATCAGAGCTTCTGTTGGCTTCACCACTCTCCAGAAGGCAAGGACATTTTCTCAAAGCTTCCTTCTAATGAGAAAAGAAAATATAATAGAAATAAAACATTTTTGTGAAAAATTTATTTTTCAGGATTTCTGGTTATTGATACTGCCTTTTAAAAAATTATTTCATGTGCTGCTTCTGGAAAGTCCCTTAATTATCTGAAAAGTAGGAAGTTGTTTTCCTAAAGAAAAAAAATGACAGTCCTTTCTTCACATTGATCTTAGGAACCTTATGATAGAATCTAGCAGTCTGAGATTTGCACGCAAGCACATTGAGATGCAGGTTGACAATATCAGCCTTATCAGCATTATTTTCCTCCTATGGATGATCCACTCACACAGCTAAGGATGGAGCCAGCTTCTATAAGACCAGAGAGCATTTTGTAGGTGATACAAGAAGAAAGGGAGCAGGAGGAAGGGGGCCTGCCATATTTGAACTATGTATTTCTTTTGAGTATATAACTATTAATTAGCATAACCAATATCTTATTTTCACTGTGTCTAGTTGCCATGTATAAATACACAAACACACAGATTAAAATTCAATGATTTGCTTATCTTTCTCTAATCAAACTTCCCTTATTTCTAGTCACACAGGGGCCCATCGTAGAAGAAATTTTTCTACCATCTTTGTAATGTACTAGATAAAACAAACAAACAAGAACTCAGAAACCCAATTCAGGCTCTCTGTGGCTGTGAGTATAAATCTGACTTCTTCTTCATCTGCCTACTTTCATCATTCAAAAAGTTTCATTTCCAGGAAAACCAAGATGGGGGTATAAGATATATACCTGTACATGCTGCCTCTCACAACCACACCAAAACTACAACTAAAAGACAAAACAACTATCCCCAGGACCACGGGAAAGCTGGCAGAGTGGAAGTTATATAACTAGAAGGAAAGAAAAAAAGTGCATTGAGATCTGGTAAGACATGCAGTGGCTCAGAAAGGCAGAGGTATAGAGATTCATGAATCGGGCTGGCGTGGGCTGTTTTTTTTTTGTTTTGTTTTGTTTTGTTTTTCAATTAGGAGGGAGTTACAAATTCCCAACTGCTCTGAATTCCAGTTTCCAGCGAGATTCTGGGAACCCAGACTCATACAGGGAAAAACTGGACTGTTGGCCATCAGATAGGAAAGAGAGGGTGGCTTTCTCACAGAGGTGTGCACAGGCATCATTGTTTACTTCACTGAAACATGGACGCTGGACAGGAATCAGAACTCGAAAACACAGAGAGGCAGAGAGGGCTGACTGGCAGCCATTGCTATTTGCCACACCCTATAACCTCCCTGAGACCCTGCCCTGCCCAATTTACAAACCCACCCAGCTGTGTGCAGCAGCTTTTGCATATGAATGGCCTGCCCTCTGGCAGCTTAACCTAACAAATTGCATGGGGGTCAGACAACTCTAAAACTCCCAAACTTCAAGCAAAGAAGAGAAATCTGCAGATCTCGATGTAGCTCCTGCTGGGTGGCCTCAGACACTAGCTGACTTGCACCTCCTTGGAGATCCAGGAACCATTGTACCTAGAGATCAGTGTGAGATAACACTAGATTTCAACTCCTCACATACATAAGTGACACACTCAAGAGGCAGACTGGGTGAGCACCAAAGCTCCACTGAAGCAAGTCCTGCCCCATAGAGGTATCTCCGGCAAAGCCATTCTTCCTTTACAGACACAGGGGTCCTCACAGCCAATTGGTCTGGAGGTTAATTTCTCCCAGTGTACCAATAACAATCAAGGCTTAACTACAACAAGATTGTGTACCCAGCCCACAAAAAGTTTCCACCTCAGGTGACTGGGGAAGCAGAGCCAATGGGCCATAAAAGACAACTTGCACACAAATCCATTCCATCAACACAGGGAAGCAGCCAAAATGTGGAGACAAAGAAACATGTTATGAATGAAAAAAATGGAGGAAAGCAAACTACTAGACATTGAGTTCAAAACCACATTTATAAGGTTACTCAAAAATCTTCTACAAACCACTGAGAAACTTAGTGAGATTTTCAAGAATCTTAATGAGGATGCCTCCCCCCCAAAAAAATGGAAAAGGACCAATCAGAAATTAAGCATGCACCATCTGAAATAAAGAATAATATATAGAAACCCAACAGCAGACTAGAGGATCCCAAGAATCAAACCAAAAATTTGAAATATGAGGAAGCAAAACATACTTAAACAGAAAAACAAAAAGAAAAAAGAGTCAAAAAAATGTGAGAATAGTGTAAGGAGCTGCTGGGACAACTTCAAGCATACCAATATCAGAATTGTGGAGGGTGTCAGAAGAAGAGAGAGAGCAAGATACTGAAAATCTATTTGAAGAAATAATGACAGAAAACTTTGCCCACTTGGTGAAAGAAATACACTTACAAGTCCAGGAAGCATAGAGAACCCCAAACAAAAGAAATCCAAAGAGGACCACACCAAGACACATCATAATTAAAATGTCAAGGGCAAAAGACAAAGAGAGAATCTTGAAAGCAGCAAGAGAAAAACAGTTAGTTACCTACAAGGGAGTACCATACAACTGTCAGCTGATTTCTCAACAGAAACTATGCAAGCCAGAAGGGAGTGGCAGGAAATATTCAAAGTGATGAATAGCAAGAACTTACAATGAAGATTACTCTACCCAGCAAAGCTATTATTTAGAATTGAAGGTCAGATAAAGAGCTTCACAGATAAGAAAAAGCTAAAGGAGTTCATCACCACCAAACCAGAATTATATGAAATGCTGAAAGGTATTATTTAAGAAGAGGAAGAGGAGGAAAAAGGTAAAGGTAAAAATTATGAACAACAAAGTGATAACAAATATATACCTATCAACAAGTAAATCTAAAAATCAAGTGAATAAGAAATTTGATGAACAGAATAAACTGGTGAATATAATAGAATCTAGGGCATAGAAAGGAAATGGACTGGACAATTCTTGGGGGTAAAGGGGTGTGAGGTGTGCGGGAAGAGATTGGACAAAGGTCTTACACCTATGGATGAGGACAGTGGTGAGGGGCAAGGGCATGGGGTGGGGGGTGGGGAATCAGGTGGAAGGGAGCTATGAGGAAGAAAAAAGAGGAGCATCTGTAATAAACTGGACAATATAGATTTATTTTTAAAAAATAATTTCATTTCTCAATATACCCCACCAGCATTTCTTTTGACCATACCAGAACGGTTTATTTCTTTTCTTTTTTAATTTTTCTCTTAAGAAAACCTTTTGCTTTGAGTGATTTGGCCAGAACCAAAAGAAAATCACCATCAAATACATTGGAGGGTTTTCTGTCCTTTGAAGCCTACATGGTTTAAATTAGCTCCAAATGCCAAAGAGTAACCCTTATCCATGTCAGAATCCTCCAGCCCACCCTAGACCTGTTTCTAAAAGATGTTTCTCCTTTTTTCTTCCATTTTCTGTATACTTAAACAGAATAGGTTTCATACACCTGATTGGCTCTCACAACATTCATTCGAGTACTAAATACTAAGAGAAATACAACACCGCTTTAGTGTAGAATTTTTTAACAGTCAACTTTCATCATCCTGGGAAGGAGATCTGTTACGAGTTTGTATTGCTGAATGCAGGGCAGACTTGGCTGTTTGAAAACCACTCAAATTTTCCTTCCATCCCTGGAAGTTTAAGTCTGTCAAAAATACTACAATTTTAGTCATTAGGAGGAAAAGCAGACAGATGTCGTATGCCTCCCACAGTCTCTGGCTCAAAACCCACTAAGGTTCTGAAAATATCCCACACAAACTCACAGATTTGTATGAATGCAAAGCAAGCTACACAAAGTTATTACAAAACTAAGAGTACAATCACAAATACCATGAGTGCCCTTTATTTAAAATTCTGATATTTACCCAAAGAAGCACATCATACTGTATTTATGAAACAATTTGCAAATGTCTGAGCTTTAGCTGGTTGTTCTTCCTTTTTTCCCCCAGATCTCGTCCTTATTCTACTCTGCATTAAAGGACTTAACAAGAAGCCCTAAGGATATGGGAATGAATATCAACAAACATGGTATACACTTAATTTACTCTTGACAAAAACCAACAAAATATTTTATACTTATACCCATTATCCCCATAGGAGGAGAAAAATATTAAAATGCATGAATTCCAAATTACATATTACTCAAAGCCTAAGTCAGTTTCACCCTAGATAAATATATCGTTTAGGAGGCTGATTTGGCATGCAGATAACTGATAGTTTGATCTGGGAATGAGGAGAAGGTGTATTCAGAGCAGCCTGAAAGCAGAACCTCAAGGTCTAGGACAATATCAGGTTAGGACAATATCTAGATAAATATCAAGGATGGGTATCAAATGTGGAGAGATAAAACAGAATGAGAGATGGCAGAATTGAAGAGCCATGATATGGGTACAGTTTATACAGATAATATCCAAGAAAACATTTCTTCCTGGTTCTGCAAGTAGATGAGATGATGAGGAGGGGGATAGAAGGTCAAAATTTGGCGACTACAGAATTTATCATTCAAACAAGGCACTTTAAATAGTAAAGGGCACCTTTCAATAATGTTTCATGTTTGGTGATTAGAATTATTTCCCCCCAAAAGACATGTTCAAGTCTTAATCCCCAGTACCTGTGAATACAACCTTCTTTGGAAATAAAGTTGTAATCAAGTTAAGAGAAGGTTATGGGAACCGTGCCAGAGTCCTCAGATAGTCAAGGCCAATGTCAGCACAGAGGCCTTGTTGTCAATACACTAGAATGGCCAAGGCTGCTCTGAGCATGAGCCTAATTGGGATGTCCAAGGCTAAAACACCATGAGTGGATGCAAGGACACACAGTACCCTGTACCCTTCTGTAACCCAATGATTGATATCACTGTTGGCAACTAGCCTTGTTTGTCTCTGGAGTAATATACTGACCAGGAGAGGCTAGAGAAAGAGCAGCTGAGCAGAGACTAGAGAGCTCAGAAAAGCAGAGTTGGTAGACACAGAGAATGTAGCTCCTATATGTGCAGGAGAGGCTGGAGATCTCAGACAAAGCTGAAAGCTGATACTGCTATGATGTAAGCCTAAGAGCTCATAGAGAGCTCGGATATAGCTACCATGTTAACCAGTCAGTGTGCTGGGCAAACTGCTGAAGCTGTAGCTCTAAGCCAGAGAGTTCAGGTGCCACTATAATGTAAGGTGGTGAATGTGGGGCAGTGTGTGGCTGCTCAGATACTAACTGTGGACACAGAGATTAATGTTGTTTTGTGGGAAAGATGTATCTATTTACCAGTAGGTGTCCAGCTGTCTCCCTTTGTGGGATTCCTGTAAAGAATTGTCTTGTCCGATGGCTATGTCTCCACTGGCTTCAGCAATACTCATTCTTATGTACCCACAACCTCCCTTGGCTTCTCCATCCAAGACTGGGCATCCAAGGAGGTCCAGCCCTAAGCAAGAGGGCTCAGATCCAACACCTGTAACTAGTGAGCAGAGAATAAACTAGGAACTTGGACTAAGTTCCCAACAGTTAGTACAGTGGTCAGGGTTCAAGGAAGAACCAGCCCTGATGTAGGTGAGAACAATTTAGAAGAATATATGGACTCAGAACACTCAGAGCAACAATACTGAGCTCCTGCTGTTGCTGATATAGGTCATACTGAATTAAGGTGGGCTTTCAATCTAATGACTGTTGTCTTTATAAGAAGAGGGGAGAAGCAGAGAAACACACAGAAGATGCCATATAGAGATGGAAGCCTAGATTAGAGTGATGTGTCGGCAACCACTAGAAGTTAAGAGACAGGAATGGAACAGATTTTCCCTTAGAACTACCAAAGGAGCCAACCTTACTAGTAACTAGATTATTTGGCTCTTAATCTCCAAAAAATAAGGAAATAAATGTTTTTTGTTCTAAACTACCTAGTTTGTAATATCCAGAAATTGATATATGGGGTCCATAAGCATTAATCAGAATAATGCTCTCCAAACTGGGACATGGAAATCTAGGTACAGATGGCTTCAATATTGTAGGTCTGGGTGACTAAAAGACTAACATGGTTAGTCATATTATGGAACAAAGTGGAGTACAACTTCTGCAGGAAGCTGCTGAGTTTGGTTTTGCCACTAAAGGACATTCACCCAATTAAAGATGCAGGTAAGTTTTATACAGAACAGCTCTGAAGGGTAAATGTCAATAATTTAGGCTTTGATATGCATGACTACTTTGCTATTCTTGGTTTAGTATGGAACTCATTTTTTAAAGTGTTTTCACATCAATTGTGGAATTATCCCCAATTGATTTTAACATCAACCTTGAGAGGTATAGTCATTTTCTTTATATAGATAAGTAAAGTGAGGTTTTGAAAGGTTTAGAAACTAAGTTATCAGCAGAGCAACAAAAGGAACACAAAATATTTTTTTCATAGTTAATATTTATTTCCACCATTGTTATTCTAGCCCTTTTAATGTTCAAATTCAGAATAATGTAAACATTTGCTGAATTGGCCAATAAGTAGTAAAAAAGAATGACAAGCATTAAATTCTTGAAGAATAAACAGACAGTTACCATTAAATTACTGTAATTTAAGATAAGAAAATTTAAGACCCAGTAAAATATCAAAGTTTCTTTAAGAATTAATTTCAAAAAGGTTCATAAATGACAAAACCAGGAATTGGAAAGGAGGCCAAAATAAAAAGAAATTGATCAGGGACTTTTTGTATGACAAAGATGATGATGGAAACTCAAATGTGGGTGATTAAGCAGAAGAGGGTCAGGGCTGGATGCTGCTACCACTGGAAAGCCATCCGGAGGGCCTGAAAGAAACTATACAGCTATAACATTGTTAGTTCTCTTAGCGTAAATAAAATGAGAAGCATGCATAAAGAAACAAACACGATTTAATAAATTACCTACTGCATGTGAACTCACTGAATTCTACATCAAGTTCTCATTTTATTTTTAATTCAATGAAAATTCAACTTTTAATTTAGTTCAGAATGCTTGTTATTCATAACTTCTAGGTATTGTGCAGGACACACATGAGAGATATAAGACTGGGCATCTGCACCCAGAGCTTGGTTTTATTAAACAATAAAGACCTGCCACCTATTATGGAGTCAAGACAGTAGCCAAATTGGTCCACCTGAAAAGATGGTATGACTTGCCCAAGATCTAGAGCTAATAATAACAGAGATTGCATCAGAAAAACCTCCCCGCTGGTTCCCCGGCACAGATAGCTTAGGGGAGGGAAAACACAGCCTCCATAGGGCCTTGTGAAATGAATCATTTTCCATGTGACCTGAGATGTATTTGTGAAATGAATGGCTCACACCAGATGAATAATTTTATGCCATCAAATTATGTCTATTAAACTACAGTTCATGCTTCCTAATTGTTGAATTAAGGAGATCTGTGAGAATAGCAATAACACACTCAAACTAGTAGTAATTTGTGCTTCGATACCCATTTTATTAGAGTGATAACTCATGAAGCTGAACTAATCTCTCATTAATTAATACTTAAAATTCTTCCTGAGATGGAGCAAGCAAGGTGTTCTATGAATAATCTCAATGTGGTTGTGGAACACACACCTCAGGCGGCACCCTGCTGGGGCACTTCTTTCAAATTAATTCAGCATTTGCTGCGTACTTATTCAACCATGTCTGTGCTTATCTATGGTCCTTTCCCCCTAACTATCTCTACCCATTATGAGGGATTTAGTAAAGCACTGTAGAGCAATAATTTTCCAAAAATGGGATTTTGAAGTCATGAATATATCTCTTCCTTCTCTGAGGTCAAGAGATAGTAGGAGAGAAAACTCCAGGGAAGCAGGCAAAGATCATAGAAAAGAGAGAGGATGAAATAAGGAGAGAGAAAAGAAGGTCTAGAAAATTAGAAAAATTGAAGCTAATGATGAAAAAGAAATTTGTGCAAAATTCAGTATTATTTATTCACTCCTATGTGTACAGGAAAGACCTTGTTATGCAAGGGCCAGGAGCAGATTACCCGAGCCTGGGAGACCAAAGACTTGCGTGTGGCATTTGAATCCCCCATTGTGTGTGAGTAGGTGAGGACAGGTCCAGAGAACCCTGGCTGGATCATTCTTAAGCAGAGAAAGAATGTGTTTCCAGCAAAGCTGAGAGGTTTTATAAGAGTATTTACTAAGATTTTCTAGTGGAAGCCAATGTGGTAAATTGGACACAAAAGAATTCTTTTCATCTGTGGTTCTCCAACTATTTCCTGCTGAGCAGAGGTGCCAAGGGCCCACTCTGGGGAGAGCATGTGAGAGAAAGGAGGAGTGAAGCACTTGTTCCTTCCTTTCTTGCATCTGCTTCTTCCAAAGCTTCTGACTCCTATCTGTGGGCTCCACATCAGATTCTGGGTTGCTAAGTGGGGTGGGGAGTGGGAGGAAATACTTCTTTCATCTATAGAGAAGTGAACTCTTCACATACACGGTATTATTTATTGGGTAGTAGTTGTATTATTAATCTTTATAGCCATCATCTGAAACAGTTTAGATAATTTAAATGAATGTGTATTAAAGGCAACAAAAGGCATAAGTATCCCAACCCAGAATTTTGCCCACTCAAAGGCTTCCTGAATCTTTTTAAAAATCCTTTCATTATGCTAAGTGAAATAAGCTAGTCAGAGAAAGATGTCTATCACATAATCTCATTCATATGTGAAATCTAATGAACAAAATAAACTGATGAACAAAATAGATCTGTGGACATAGAAGCATGGAACAAACAGATAGATAAATCTCAGGGGGAAAGCAGCGAGGGTGGATGGGGAGAGAGTAACTGGGGAATTTATATGCATATATGATAGCCCTTGGACACAGACAATAGTGTGTGTCCTGGAGGGAGGGGGTTGTGGAGGGGTTGAGGAGGTCAATGGGAAAAAAATGGGGACAATAGATAATTTTTTAAAAATGCTTTCATTACTTTGGGATAGTAAGCATAGGATACCAGAGGTTTTTTTGTGTTTTTTTTTAGTTGATGTTTATTTTGTTTACACTAAATATATAGATTTTGTGTACAATTTGTTAAGTTTTAAAAGGTATAACACTTCTAGAACCATTACCTAAATCAAGATAGAGAAAATTTCCCTCAGCTCTGGAAGTTTTCTCATGACTGTTTCCACCCAGTGACACAGAGAGTCAACAATTGTCCTAATTTGTATCATTATGAAACGTGGGGTGTCGGGAGCAGATCTCTCCCTTATGAATTCTTGCCTTGCGAAGTTTGAAGAATAAAATTCCCGGATAAAATTATCTATCCTCTCTGAAAGTATGTTTCCTTTTTCCCCATACTCTGTGACTTTCCTTTGTTCTCTGTGAATGTATGCCTTCCTCTCCCCTTATCCTGTGGCACTTTTTTTCCCCTCTGTGAATGTATACCTTCTGGAGGCTCCAAGTCCTCACCTATGCATTCCTTCCCCATGGACCCTCTTTATTCCTACGACTCCGTAAACTTGCCTATTTTGTCCCTAAAATTCCTTTCAATCACAAAATTAATGCTATCTGTTCTTGCCCTTCACATAATCATCATCATATACTATATCGAATACTTAGGTCGGACTATTTTCATGCAACATGTTTTGGAAATTTGTTCTTCTTGTTGTTTATATCAGTAGTTTATTCATTTTTATCAATGACTAGTTTTCCATTTGTAAGAAAACTGCACTTTGCTTACATATTTACCTATTAATGGAATTGGGTTGTTTTCAGGTCTGGGGTTATTATGAATAAAGCTGCAATGACTATTCTAAATTTTTATAGTGTGTGTGTTTGCACATGTGTTTATGTGCTTATGTGTGCACTTGTATTTTTATTGCTTTTATGTGGATACTTAGGAATATAATTTCTGGTTCATATGATGATAATTCTATGCTTAATTTATAAGAAGTTGTCAGACTGGCCCATGAGGTTCAGTGGTTGAACATCAACCCATGAACCAGGAGGTCACGGTTAGATTCTGGGTCAAGGCACATGACCAGGTTGAGGGCTCAATCTCCAGTACGGGGCGTGCAGGAGGTAGCTGATCAATGATTCTCTGTCATCATTGATATTTCTATATCTCTCTCCCCTTTTCTGAAACAATAAAATATATTTTAAAAATGAAGAAAAAAATAAATTGTCAACTAGTTTTCCAAGATGATTGTAGCATTTTAGTCTTACCATAAAATTGAAGGAGAGTTATGATTGTTCCCCATCCTTTCCAAAAGTTGGTATTAACAGTCTTTTTACAAGTTTTAGCCATTACAGTGGATATAGTGGAATTTCAATAAGCTTTTAATTTCCATGCTTATTAGTCATGCTTCTATATCCTTTTGTCTTTGACCATTTTTATTAGGTTGTTTTCTTTTTATTATTTGTAGATGTTCTATAAGAAGTCATTTATCTTTTTCCACAATTTATGGTTGACCTGTTCACTTTCTTAATGTGTCTTTGTTGAGAAGTTTGTAATTTTAAGCTCAATTTATACTTAGTGTCTTTAATAACAAGAAAAAATTGGCTATGTCACAATAAGAAATATTGTCCTAGCCCAGCTGTTGTGGCTCAGTGTTTGAATGTCAACCTATAAACCAGGAGGTCATGAGTCCATTCCCTGTCAGAGCACATGCCCAGGTTGTGGGCTTGATCTCTAGTAGGGGGCATGTAGAAGGCTCTTTCTCATCATTGATTCTCCTTCTCCCTTCTTCTTTGAAATCAATAAGAATATATTTTTAAAGAAATACCTTATTTTTCCTTTTGGAAAATTTATAATCCTAGCTTTTACATTTAGGGCTATAATTAATCTCAAATTAATTTGGAACTATAGGCTGAGATAAGGATCAAAAGATTTCATATGGATATGGATTTCATATGGATATTAAAGGAGTCTGAATCTTTTTGCAATGTGTGTGTGTGGGAAAGGGGGTTTCCCACACCAACTAATAAGCAATTTTCTAACACCACTGGGTGTCCTAACTTTCAAATCAATTCTGACACTAGCATCAGATTCCACATGTTAAGGGCTGTTGTCACCCATATTTCTGGTAGACAAGTTATGCAGTATATAGATTGAAAGTTCCAGTCACTTCTCCACTCCCTGCTTGGGGTTGATTAATTTTCTAGAGTGGCTTGCAGAACTCAAAGAAACATTTTACTTACTAGACTATCATTTTATTATGAAAGGATACAACTCAGGAACAGCCAAATAAGAGATGCATAGGGCAAGGTATTTAACCACATAGCACAGAGCTGCTACACTCTCTCTGAGTGTACCACTTTTCCAAATCTCCAAAGCTCTCTGAACCCTCTTCTTTGGAGTTTTTATGAGGGCCTTGTTATTACATAGATATGATTGATTAAATCACTGGCTATTAGTGGTTTATTTAAGCTCCAGCCCCTCTCCCCTCTGCAGAAAAGGTGGGACTAAAAGTTCCAGCTTTCTGTTCACTTGGTTCCCCTAGCAACCAACCCCCATCCTTAGGGGCTTTCCATAGTCATCTTATTAACATAAACTCAGCTGTGGTAGAAAAATGGCTTGTTATGAATTGCAAAACATCCATTTTACCTTTATGTCTCTGAAGCAACTTCAGGAAAAGGGTAAGAGACCAAATATTATAACAAAGGATGCTCCTATTGCTCTTATCACTCAGGAAGTGGTTTTGGAAGCTCTGAGTCAAGAATCCTGGATGAAAGCAAAAATATATCTGAGAAATATATGACCAGGTATATATCTCTTCTAAATTACAATGTCACAGATACCCAGTTGTCTCATCAATATTTCTTAAAAAGCATTTCTTTTATTAAATCTCATTGAGTCCTTTATCTAGAATAATTTCACTATCTTATTATTTCTAGGCTGACTATTCTTTTTCTAAAATTTATTTATTTATTTTTGCTAATTGTTACTGGAGGATTTTTTTTTTTCGATTGACATTTAGAGAAAGTGGAAGAGAGAAAGGGGAAGGAAAAAAGAAAGATTCATGTGGCCTCTCTCGGTGAAGTCATTTGTTCTCAAACCATCATGCAGAAGAGGCTTGCCTGTATTCAGGTTTTTCCAGGTTGCCTGTGGAGACTGAGACAGGAAGGACTGTCTTTGAGGATATAGGATGCTGTGTAGAATGTTCAGCAGCCTAATGGCTACTCTGGCATCTCCAGAATTAGTGCACACACACAAAGGAGGCTCCAAAACCGAAGTTCGAGGGCAAAAGGTAGACTTCAGATTTTCCAGCCTTATCAGCCTCCCACAGTATCTGACAATGTTGACTGTTTCCCTCTGAAACAAAATGACTTTGCTTTTTCAAAGGGATGTGAAATAAAGTTCAAAAAGGTTTTTCTTTTTCAAAGAAACTAAAAAGAATTTCAGGCATGAAGAAGAAGACAGGGGAGAACAAAGAGATGTCCTGAGTCTTTTTCCCATTCCTGCCATTGAGTAGTTGTGTGAACTTGGGAAATCCATATAAGCTCTCTAGTTTGTTGTTTCCTCATCTCCAAAACGTGGAGTTCCATAGATGGTATGTACCAGCCCTTTCAGCCACAATACTCTGAAATGACAAACACTTTTCTTAGTCATCTTTGCTAAGCTAATTTCTATTCTCCACTTGAATATTCCTAGTGTCAGGAATCTTACTATATTTCTAGGGTCCAGAGTTCTAAAAGCACCAACATCATCTTAGTAAGACCTACCTAGCATTTATTTCTTGGAATTTTCCTGGCTCAAATCCCAAAATATCCACACAAATTAAGCCAAAAAGGAGAAGAGGCAAAGCAAAATACAATGTTTTTTTGTTGTTGTTGTTTTGTTTTGTTTTGCTTTCAATACCTGAACAGTGATAGTTTCTAAGGATGTAATTTTTCACAAAATGAAAATATGCTAGAGCTACAAAACCTCCTGCTGGTGAACTTTATCCAACTCTTCCTTTGATTCAGTTAAGAAACTAAAGACCAGAGAAGTGATGTGACTTACCCAAAGTCACACAGCTGAGATTAGACTCACACTTGTGGATTCCTAGTGAAACCAGACAATCAATGGGTCTGGGCTGCCTATCACTACTTGAGCCAAATAAGGAGAGACAGGGTTAAATCATATATGAGTGTTTATTCCAATAATGCCAGAAGTATAGGAGAGCAGTGGTCATCCACAAAAATCTGCTCTGCCCCTTACCATAAGCCAACTGTTTATGTTGGTGGAAGGACAAAGATTACATGGGAAAGTAGGCAAAAAGGATAAGAATGGGTATGCAAAATGGACAGTTTTCAGGCAATGGGGTCTGGGAGTATGCAAAGGGATGGGATTTGCAAAAAGGCCTGGCACCTCTGGTTTCTGCAACAAGATTGTTAATCTTCCCACTGATAATAGCCAGCTCTCTGATATGTAGGATGGGCTGCATTTCCAGGTGAGCTCTCAGGTCCCTCATGCCACTCCCAGCCAGGTTGGAATGTGCTTTCTTTAATCAGAATGAAACAATCATGGTTAACAAAGCAAGATTAATATTTATTAGAATTATAGCCAGTCCCAAATATTCTATTTCTGCCCCTAACACTAGCTCTTAACCTATAAACCCTTAGGCATTTTCCAAAAGGTGTTCCATGCGACACAGATTTCCCAGGATATCAGAAGCTGTTCCTTTGGGGACAGGGATTGAGTGGAGAGATAGATCTAAATGTACCTGAGAATGCTAGTTGAAACAATGTTGGTGGTGTAGCTATTCTATGCTGCTGAGGTTTGCTCAAGAAGCAGCGACCACATTGGGATTGTACCAAAAAGGATTGACAAGTGGGGGTGGTGGGGGTAGGAGATTAGGATTCTATGACCCTACTGAAAATACTGGAGCTATAAAGATCAGGTGAAGGTACCAGTAGATGCAAGTATCACTAGAGTCAGAAAGTTGTAGGAGCTTCCACTTGGGCCTCCAGCCACAAGGGCAATCCTCAGGGGAATAACTGAAAAGGATGACAAAACCTCATATCCACTGGGCGCATGTGTGCTCTGCCACTTGCTAGAGAAACAGCAGTAGATCTTCTTTCCCTTCTGCCTTTTATATCTTGGATAAGTGCCTCCCCATGTCCACATCTAATGAGAGCCCTGTCCCCTAGGGAACTTTAGTAATGTAGTTTTCAGGCTTCTAGTTCCTATAATTTTTGCAGATATCACAGAAGGGAGTGATATATTTTGCTGCTGTTGTTTTGGAAATACTGCCTTGAGCTAATTTTGAGGCTCTGGCTAGAAGCTGATCAGTTTCCTTTATTAAGTCTACACCCAACCATTTCACTTCTCAGGTTCTCATATTTCCTCTTGGCCATTATGTATTCACCCAAATTGCCTGGGATTGGGTACCAAACAATTGGGGACAGCCCCTCTGCTTCAGAACCCACAAAATCATTCAAATTGGCCAATTCACAGAGAGCCTGTGAAACTTGGCTAACACCGCTCTTTTTGGCATACACAAGCTGCATCCTACAGCTCTATTTGCAGTTACCCTACCCCCTGCTGGAAACCCCGCATGGCCCTGTATGGCACCCTTCTGAGCTATCAAAAGAATTCTGCCTTTTCTCTAGAGGAGTGTTTGCCATCGAAGGATCTTTAAACATTAAAAAAGAGGGCAGGAATAGGGTTGTCACCAAAACCAAATTGGGGCATCTACTAGTGTGCATTGAAAGTCTCCATTGCGAATATGATAAGTAGTCTTTCCTAAACTTTATTGACCACCTGTTTTTATTTTTAGGGCAAGACCTATTTTGCTATGTTTCAGAAGGTATCAGGATTCCATGGAACTCACTGTGGGCATCACATTTTAAATTACAGTTTCTGAGGTTCATGTACTGTGAAGGCCCCATGATCCAGAAGGAAGCCAGAGTGGTGATTGTAGTCTGAGCTATGTGCTCAGTGTATTCATGATTCTAGTCTGAGCCTTACTGTGCTATGGTGACACTGTATCTAGAGACAATTCTGAGGAGGTCCCAGCTAGTTGAATTGTACATGGCTTCTTGAACCCTTATTTCTTCCACTTGCAAAGCCATCCCCCACCTCTTTTCCTATCAAAATCCTAGTCAGTCATCAAAGCCCTACTCAAGTTCCTTTTTTTTATCTGCAGGAAATTCAATTATTCCAGCTTTCACTCTTCTCTTCTTTCTCTGAAATCTTGACATACTGTCAGCATTTGTCACAAATCTGCTTGTGATATCTCTTGTACTACTTCCCTGCTCTACTTAGCAGCACATAGTGTCATTCGTTTATCCCCAACTGTATTGTTACCTTCACAAAGGCACAGATTAGACTTAATGCTGCTGTGCAATTTCCCGAACATTTAGGACGATACTTATTACATAACAAGTACAGAGGTATCTTTGGGCAGGACAAATTAATTAATTAACCACTTTACTTTTGTGTACAAATTTATTTTCTTTTCTTCCCCCAGAATTTTAGTTGAACCAGAATTTTGCATATGGGTGTATGTGTCACCCAGATGAGAGTAAAAATGGAGTTCCATAGAGATGACTATTACCAAGTGGTGGGAATGAATTTCCTCAGTAACATATCTTAGCTACTCAGATGTTCTTAAACCATGAAGTGCAATATAATACATACAAAGTCCTAAATGATTTTCTTCTTCCAAGCATTATATTAGGCCTGAATTCCCAGCAATTCAGAAGCAATTTCTATTTGTGACCTGTTCCTACTTTGCATCTTTATAGCCTTTTTATTTTATTTTTATTTTCAAGCTATGGTTTGTTTATCTCCTAGCAATGGCCCTGTGATATGGGTTGAGCTGACACAACATTATTTTCCCTACTTAAGCACCAACGAACTGAGGCATAGAGTTGCCATCTAGTTAGTAACAAAATTAAGGCTTGAATTCAAATCTCCTGCCTCACAATCATTGCTTTTTCTAATGTTTTTCAAAGTAGAGAGAAGCACATGAAGGCAAATGTGTATATGGCATATTTTATTAATCAGATAAGGAAAAAATGACATAGAAAATATTGATTTCTTTAACTCATGGGATTTTCAGTAGAAACATTACATTTAACCCCAAAACTGATTTTTTTTAGTTTCAACAACAACAAAATATGTACTACTACTTTGTCTCTGAAATCTTTAGGAATTTTATAGCTTATATCCTACTTTCATCTGTTCAAGCAGCCATCACAAAATACCATAGACTGGGAGACTTACATGACAGACATTTCTTCCTCATAGTTCTGAAGTCCAGAAGTCCAAGATAAAGATGCCAGCATGGTCAGTTTCTGGTGAGAGCTGTTTTCTGGCTTACAGACAGCTGCCTTTCCCCTGTGTCCTCCCATGGCAGGGAGAGCGAGAGGGTAGGCTCTCTGATGTCTCTTCTTATGAGGACTCTAGTCCTAACATGGTTGCTCTACCTGCATGGCCCCATCTAAACTAACTACTTCCCAAAGACCCCCACCTCTCAATGCGATCACTTTGGGAGTTAGGGTGTCAACATATAACTTTGGAGAAGATACATTTTAGCCTAGAATACATACACTATCGTGTTTTCAGAAATGTATGTATTCTTATAGGTTGTATGCAGCTGGTTGATGCAGATAAAGGAACCCTGGAGAGTAGTTTTTTTAAATATATTTTATTGATTTTGACAGAGATGAAGGGAGAGAAATAGAGAGTTAGAAACATCGATGAGAGACATCAATAAGCTGCCTCCTGCACGCCCCCCACTGGGGACATGCCCACAACCAAGGTACATGCCCTTGACCAGAATCGAACCTGGGACCCTTCAGTCCAAAGACTGATGCTCTATCCATTGAGCCAAACCGGTTTTGACCTGGAGAGTAGTTTTAATCCAGCCTCCATTAGCTAAAATTCTTCTTCAAATCCATCTTTCTAACAGCCATCACAGTGTAGAAAACTAATCGTGTTATATTGCTATTGGCTCTCCAGTAGCAAGACAAAGCTGTTCTGCTCTTTGAAAAACTTCCTCATGTGTGTCTCTCTAGCTTCACCCACCACTTCCAGCTTTCAACTATATTTCATGTCACAATGTAGTCAATTCCTATTATTTGCAGAACATTGAACCATTGCTTCCAGGGAATTGAGTTTAGTTTCTATGAGCCTCTGGTCACAGCATTTTCATCACCAATCAATATATAACCTTGTTTAATGTAACTTTATAATTAAAGACACCTTATTGAATATATATTGTTGAGTTATTAATATCAAACTCACAGTCGATAGCACTGTAACTCATGCCTGAATGAAGTTTATCTAACACATATTATTTCTACAAGGCACATCACAACCTCCTTGCTCTTAGGAAACTAGCCAGAATTTCAGTGCTGTGATTATGGGGCTGTTTAAACAACAAAATCACCAACAAAAAGCACAAAAATGTGGCATAGTACATAGATCATGAAAAGGACACTTGTTTACTGTCGAGAGCTGAAACAAGAAGCAGAATATCACCTTGGTCAGCCTTCTCTGGGAATGTGCATGGTGAGTAACTCCAATTTTTTGTGACTTTGCACCTGTCACAATGACCACAAAAGCTCCATGAGAACTGATGTGGGGGTCACAAACCAATTTTAGCAAGTAGGTAACTTTGCAAATTGGCAATCCATGAATGATGAGTCTCACTGTACTTGTAATTCCCTTCTCTTTAGCTCCATCTTACCTTGGAACTGCACCCAAGTTCACATGAAAACAATGATAGTCATGGACTGCACTCTGTAGATCCACAGGGAGCAGGCATTCATTGAATATCTCTCAAACCGAATCAAACTTCAGGTGCTTTATACCTTCATGGTGCCACTTTGGGAGGTCCTTACCTGCGATCTGGAGCTCTCACATCAGGTCTGATGATTGGGAATCCTGAGAATCTCTCTGGGACCTTGTTTATCAGACTTAAGGAAGGCTGGATGTTTACCTGGAATGATGCAGGATGACATGTGGGCTCCACAGACACTACTTCCTGCAGAGGTGGCTGTCTCAGATAGTTGTTTCTGATATCAAATTTCCCTTTTTAGAACTTTATTTCTTCACACAACTATAAATGAAAAGGGAATTAAGATATTTAAGGGTCTTATATGTGTAGGTACTTCTCATGTGTTACCTCCCCTGACCTATACAAGAATCCTAAAATGTGGGTAGAACTATCCCCTGTAAAGATGATTTTTCAGACCAAGAGGCAATGAAATCAGAGATGCACTAAAAGACAGTATATGATCTAGCCAACATTTGTAATCAGTTTTGTTTGTTCACAAAGACCTGGTTATTTTTGCTACCCCATGCACAAATACACCTGGACAGGAGGTCATAGAGCCATTACTGGCCACCAATTATTTCTTCTGTTCATTCAACAAACATTGATAGAGAACCTAAAATGTCAAAGCCATGTGCAAGAATTAAGAAGCAATACAAAGCTGAATTGGGCATAGATCTCAGCCTCAGGGGAGGATACATCTATAATAATAAAAGCATAATATGCTAATTAGACTGGACATCCTTCCAGACAACCTTCTGGATGAAGCCAGGCTGCAGCTGTAGGATTCAGGCAGCCTCCATGGCTGCAAAGAAGGGATCCAGGCAGCCGCTGCAGCTGCAAAGGCCTACTCTTACACAAATTTCATGCACCGGCCCCTAGTATATAAATCATTAGAATATGAGATTGAAATTATAAATGAAACAAAAAATACAAAAGGGGATTGTGTTCTCAGCTGGGAGAATAATGAGGGCTCCATGAAGAAGGAGACCCAGACTTGCCTGAGGGCTTGTGATTAGGAAGAATGGTGTTAATATGGGAACACACTGGAACAGGCAAAGGGATAAGAAAGCGTGGGTTAAAACCTGATGATCAAGGGAACTGAATGCAAAAGAATGCAAGACACAATAAGGGTGGATTAAACCATGAAAATAAATTCACTGCTAGGGCCAGACTTGTGCTTTATTCATTAAGCAGCAGAAGGACATTGTGGGGTCCTGATGACGGGATAAAGTGATTCTTTAGAGTAGCCGGATATGCTAGTTTGCCATCTGAAAGTACCACAGACTAGGGGCTAAAAAACAGATATTTATTTTCTCACAGTTTTGGAGGCTGGAGTCTGAAGTCAAGTTGTCAATAAAGGTGTTCCATCTGAAGACTCTATCCTTGATGTCTCTTGTGACATCATGTGGTCTTCTATCTGCACCTTCCTATGTCTTCATCTCCTCTTCCTATAAGGACACCAATCATATGGGATTAAGATCCACCCTCCTGACCTCATTTTACCTTAATTACCTATCTCCAAATACTGTCACATTCTAAGGTTTGGGGGTTAAGGCTTTGATATATGAACTTTTGGGAAGGACATAACTCATTCTATAGCATAGGATAAGATGGACCAGGAGAGGAAGAAAGTGGGGAGGCCAGTGAAGAGGCATCATGGCACAGGTGACCAATGGCAGTGGAAAAGTGGCAGGAGGGCATCAATGGACATCAGTCAAGTGGCTTTCCTCTGTGTGGGGAGGAAGACAATGACACCAGCAACGTTCTGTGAAGGGCAGAGAAAGAGGCAGCCAAAATTAACTTGGCAAATTTTCTTCAATCCACAGAGACATCATTTCTCACTGCCTCCATGGAGCAAGAGGGTTGCTTCTAATTCACAATCCATGCAGGACAAAATGTCTCATTACTCTACAGTCTCATAGTGTTTACATCGCATTCTTTCAGGCCCAGAATCTGAATCACAGCCAGGACACTCCTGCGTGACAGTTCTCATGAGCTAATTATTAATGTCCCTGGCTCAGCGTCTGGGTGGGCATTTATTTCCATTACCCAAGCTGAGTGATGAATGGAGCTTTGCTCAGACTACGTACTTTGTTTCTCCGTAAGTCTGTTCCTTCTGCTTGCATTTTAAGGAATGTATTTTTATGGAGTTTGGTGCTATTTAGTAATTTTCCAGGAGGGCACATTGCCCAGGCCAGATGGACATTTTTTTTTTCTGGTTCCAGCTGGTGAAGTCCTGTTTGATAAGATCCTATCTCATCCTACTTGAACAGAGATTCACAATTGGCTTGCAAGGTGGGTGGTGAAAAATGACTCAATCAGAAGTTTGTTATGGTGGGCTATGAGAAGGCCACCTTTGTACTAAAACTTCCCTAACTCAAGCAATGCCTCAGAAGGACATCTCTCTAAGAGGAACTAATATCATGACACGGATTGTAATGGGACAGGAAGTAGAGAAGCCAATCTATATAGAGTTACTCTGTTACTGTAGTGAGAGCCCTGTTTCTCCCTGAATCAATTTGTCTTTGGGAAGAGAAAGAGCCTGGTGCACTGATGTCTGATGAAAAAGAATGAACTTTAATTTACCAGAAAGGGTCACTTGAATTTTTCATTTATACTGCATTATGGGGTCACTCATTATCAATTATACTCTGCAGTTATTGGGACAACTACAAAGTGTAATTGTCCTTATGCAACAAACAAAGAGGGCAGGCAAAATTCCCAGTACGGGACGAGTATTTTTGTATGAGAATCCTTGGATTCTATGTTTAGGACCTACTTTCTTACTTTTTAAATTAACTTTCTAAAGGGAACTGAAGCCAGACAATACTTTCACAGAAAAGTATCTTCCCACATGAAGTGGTCCTAATGTCATCAAAGAATGAAAAGGCATGACTTATTTTACTTTTCAATTTTTGGACTTTCTCCTAATTTACTGGATATTAAACATTTTCATATCTTCTTCCTAGACTTTTCTCTTCCTTCTCTGAAGTCCAACCTTGCCAAGGGAAAGCAATCCTCTCTGTTGTTGTTTCTCTTTGACTTCTGCCAGTGAGGATCCTATGACAACCCAAATTTTATCAACAATTTTGTTGTAAATCTTCACTTCCCTTTTGCCTCTTCAACCTTCTACTGCTAACTGAAAACTCTCAAATCTCAACCATTTTTTTCTTCTTACTGCAGGCAAAGTTCTTAACATATCCAGGAGGCAACAAAAATTTTCTAAGAAAGACAGGACTACTGTTTCCATTTAGCATATAAGAAAACTAAGTCACAGAAAGGTTACATGACTTGTCCTAGGTATAGCTTTAGAAATCAAGACTTTTTTTTAGAAATTTTATTAGGGTGAAGAAAATAATTTAGACAAGGTGGTTTAACCAACGAAAAAATAAAAAATAGATACATAAATGTTAATATGAACCATAAAATGAACAGATGATAAATTCAACTCCATCAAAATTTTAAAGTTCTGCTTTTCAAAAGACACTGTTAAGATAGTAAAAAGAGCCCTGCCCCAGGTGGCTCAGTTGGTTGAAGCATCATTCTATAGACCAAAGGGTTGCAAGTTCAATTCCTGGTCAGGACATATACCTAGGTTGTGGGTTTAAGGTACATATCGGAAGTCAGAGTGCATATGAGAGGCAACCAATCAATGTTTCTCTCTCATTTCAATCTCTCTCTCTCTCTCTCTCTCTCTTCCTCTCTCTAAAATATCAATGGACACGTATCCTCAGGTTAGGATTAAAAAAGAGAGAGAGAGAAAAAAAATGATAATGAAAGAGAAGCCACAGTCTAATAGATATTTACAAGTCATATATCTGATAAAGAGCCTATATCTAGAATATACAAAGAATTCTCAAAATTTAATAAAGGGAAACAAAAATAAACCAATAAGAAATTCACAAAATATTTGAGTAGTCTCTTCAATAGAGAAGATAATAAGATGGCAAATAGTATAAGAAAGGATACCTAACATCATTAATGTAAAATAATGGGTATAAAAACCCACTAATTTATTTTAATGCTCTTAAGAGGTTGAGGAGAAACTCTCATACCTTGCTGATCAGAATGCAAAAAAGGACAGCCACTATAAGTTTCACTATACATTCATCATATGACCAAGCAATTCCACTTCTAGTTAATGTGCCCAACAGAAATAAAGACTTAAGACCACCCAAACATAGGTTCATTAATGTTTGTAATAACTTAGTTCATAACTCTACAAACTGAAAACAACTCAATGTCCAATTTTATTAGGATGAAGAAAATAATTTAGACAAGGTGGTTTAACCAATGAAAAAATAAAAAATAGATACATAAATGTTAATATGAACCATAAAATGAACAGATGATAAATTCAACTCCATCAAAATGATTACCCAGTGAGTGGGTAATCTGTGACAACTTGATAAAATGAAATACTCCTCAACTCTAAAAAAAAAAAAAAAAAAAACTTAAGTGCTGATATCAACAAAATCAGGGATGAATTTCATGAGCATTATGATAGGGGAAAGAAAACAAAATATAAAATAAGCCAGTCAATGAAGGAGAAGTACCACATAATCTCACTCATTTGTGGATAATAAAGAACATTGTAAACTGATGAACAAAAGGATAGAAACAGAGGCAGTAAAGCATCAGACTGTGAAATTATAGCAGGAAGATTAAGGAGAGGTGGAGTAGATAAGAGATCAATCAAAGGACTTGTATCTATGCATATAAGCATAACCAATGAACATAGACACTGGGGGGTTGGGGTATGCCTAGGAGGGAGGGGGGCAGTGGGGAGATATGTATACATGTAACACAATAAAAAAAAGACTACACATTAGCATAATCAATAGATAGATACAGACACTGGGGTGGTTGGGGGCTTATTCTGGGGGTGGGAGTAGCCACAGAAGGGTCAATAGTGGGTAAAAAGAGACATATGAAATATTATAAACAATAAAAAATAAAGACTATATAATGCTATGATTCCATTTATGTAACATTGTGAAAAAGGCAAAATAAAGAGTAGATCAGTGATTGACAAGGACTAGGGGTAGAGGTGAGGGTGAATAAACTACAAAAGACACAGGGAATGTTGGGGGGTGATGCAAAATTTCTATATCTTGATGTGTTAATGATTACCTGAGAGTATACATTTGTTTAAATTCATAGAAATGTACATAAAATACTGAACTCTATTGTATATACATTATCCTTTAACATATTTTATTTATTTATTTTTAATAATACATTTTATTGATTTTTTTATAGAGAGGAAGGGAGAGGGATAGAAAATTATAAACATTAATTTGAGAAAAACATTGATCAACTGCCTCCTGCACAATCACTGCTGGGTATGTGCCCGCAACCAAGGTATATGCCCTTGACCAGAATCAAACTTGAGACCCTTGAGTCAGTAGGTTGATGCTCTGTCCCTGAGCCAAATCGGTTAGGGCTACTTTAAAATATTCTAAAATATAAAATGGAGAGAAGGATTTTGTGACAAATACTCTACTTTACTTTCATTTATTCCCCATACTTCCCAGGGAGATCCTATACAGCAGATGCTGTCCAATAACTCAGAAATACAGAGATAAATATCAGGGTTTTTACTCTCAGTGTGGTGTGGATATTAAAGAAAATTTGGCAGTTTTTTTTTTTTTACTGGGGAACAGAGAAGTGCTAAGGTTGTGAAATATAAAGGATAAGAAAACTCCCTGCTCATATTTGCTGGAGCTGAGGCTGGTCGAACAATTAAAAGGTGAGGGGGGACAGTGTTTGGGCATAAGGAACAGCAGGGATGAAAACAAGGAGAGCAGCAAAAGTCCCAAGGGAGTGGACACTCTCCTTGCCCACTCTGCAGCTGCTGCTGTGGGGGTCAAACAGCCAATGGGAGCTATACAAACCAGCACTGACCCCTAGGAAAACAGAAGACAGAAGGAAGGTTGGTTC
Organism: Lasiurus borealis; assembly: GCA_004026805.1. NCBI lineage: Eukaryota > Metazoa > Chordata > Mammalia > Chiroptera > Vespertilionidae > Lasiurus > Lasiurus borealis. The sequence continues at coordinate 10,804 of PVJN01013235.1, read as the reverse complement.
CCTGACCCACCTCCCCCATAGCACAGACATTTAGAAAATACGTACTAAATTCTGCCTCACACTCGAATTCCAACTGAGGAATAGAGAAAATGTAGGAGATATGAGGAAAACAGAAAACTACTGTTAGTGAAGAAAGAACAGTATCTATAATAATAAAAGGGTAATATGCTCATTAGACTAATCATCATTCTGGATGTCCTTCCGGATGAAACAGGGGCTAGAGGGAAGCCCAGGTGCCAGAGGGAAGCTGGTGCAGGCAGCCGGGGGAAAGAAAGCCTACTCTTGCATGAATTTCATGCATCACATCTCTAGTCTTCAATAAATGGTGTTGGGGAAATTGGACAGCCACATAAAAAGAATAAAAATTAGTTAATTCATTTAATTATTCAAAATCAGTTAAAAATATGAACATAAAACCTGAAACTATAAAACTCATAGAGAAAATATGGGCAGTAAGCTCCTTATCATCAATCAGTCTTGAGGATTTTTAAAACCTGATACCAAAAACAAAAGCAACAAAAACAAAAATGAACTAAAAATTTTTTGCACAACAAAGGAAACTATCAATAAAATGAAAAGGCAATCTACAGAATGGGTTAAGATATTTGCAAGTCATATATTTGAAAAGAGACAAATATGAAGAACTCATGAAACTAAAAGCAAAACAAAAAAAAAAAATAAATCTGACTTTAAAAACGTGTAGAAGAGGCCCAGTTGAGATTGAGCATAAATAAATGTGGCATTCACATCCTCCCACAGCCATAACAAAATTATAACTAAACTGCAGAACAGCTATCATTAAATAACACCTAAACTCTAGCTGAACAGAAATCTTACAACTAAGGTTTAAAGAAGAAGCTACATTGAAACTGGTATGAAGAGTGGAGATGCAGAATAGGCTGGTCCCATACCCATGTGTGGTTGATAAAAGTTGGGAGGAATATCTCAGCTACAGAGATCCCTTCTAAGGAGCAAGGATTCCCAAGCCCCCCAAAGGGTTCAGTACCCGGAAGAGAATTCCCCACATTTTTGTCTATAAAGATCAGTGGGGATTGTGGCTGAGTGAGATATAAGGCTCCTAAAGTCCCAGGCAGTTCCTTTTAAAGAGTCAGCACATGGACTTATCCAGACTAACTTGCTCTGAGCTCCAGTGCTGGGGGTAGCAGCTCAAAAGGCACCAAAGACACACAGGGGAAAACTGAATTGTCTGATATCAAAGTGAGGGTTGGAGGGGCAGTGTTTGCCCAGATAGAAGTGGTGGCAGAGGCCACTGTTCATTTTCTGAGTCCTCCACTCCCAGAGAACTGGCAGTTAGCCACTATAGCTGAGTCTTCATCAACCTGACTATCACTGTTCACCCCACCCTGGTGATTCCTTGAAACTCCAGCCCAAATTGCAGGCCTATCCATGTTGTTTCTAGTGGCTTTTCCATACAAATGCCCTTTCTTGGCTCATGCTTCAGACCTTCCTAAAATCTCTCACAGAGCAGCATCTGGCCTTGATGTACTCTGTCCCTCTTTCTAACTGGCCCCAGTCTCAGCAGTAGTGGCAATAGGCCTTGACTTGCAACTTGGCCTCTCCTGGCCACCTCCAAGCTCAGCAAAAGTAGCAGTCATCTGTAGATCACTTTGTAGCTCATGTGGATAGAAATAAGCTTCTGAAGCTTCTATTCTGGTTCTCTTTAATTTGGCTTACCAAATTTCACTTTTTTTTAGTAGCTTCTGATAACATTAATACTTTTACACAAGCCTCAGAGTATAAAGAAATAATCTATACTGGGTTACTTGCAGACTCCTGATGAATGGGATGGCAAACTCATAAAATTATATTTTAATTATAAAGCAATATTTTCATTGTTTTTCTAGAGTTTGAGAACTAATATTATTAAAGTTTTGAAATAAAAATAAGTAAAACACATCTATAATAAAGGAGGGCAAAAACAGACTCAAAAAATTTTTTTCTCCTAAAATCTAAGAGAATAAACTTATAGAATAGTCCAATTTTTCTCAAATAATTAAATAAGAAACAAACAAACAAAAAAGAGTGTAACTTATACCTTATACGAATATGGCTAAGTCCTTCCAGAAAAAGGGGTGGGAGGAGGCAGGGGAAGAAAAAAGGTAAAAAAGGAGGGAGAAAGATATTGTGATGTTGTATATTATAACTTCTAGCTACATCAATGACTTCAGAAGTACTGGAGACTCTTTATGAAGTGATAAAAATACTGGAAATTCTCATTAATACACTTGGTATTAATGAAAATAGATGGAGGAGTCAATAAGATGGTCCTAGATATTATAAAAGAAACAAACTTCCAGCCATAGCTAGTTTGGCTCAGTGGATAGAGTATTGGCCTGCAGATTGAAGGTTCCTGGATTTGATTCCAGTCAAGGGCATGCCCAGGGTTGTGGGCTCAGAGCCCAGTCAATCATTGATGTTTCTATATCTCTCTCTACCTATCCCTTTCTCCTTGAAATCAATAAAAATATATATGTTTTAAAAACTCAAGCAACTTAACAAAAGGAAGATAAACAATCCAATCAATAAATGGGCAAAGGACCTAAATAGAGACTTTTTGAAAAAGGACATAAAGAAGGCCAAGAGATATATGAAAATATGCTCAGTCACTAATCATATGAGAGATGCAAATCAAAACAACAATGAGGTACAAATCAACAAACAACAAGTGCTGGAAAAGATGTGGAGAAAAAGGAACCCTCATGCACTGCTGATGGGAATGCATACTGATGCAACCACTGTGGAAAACAGTATGGAGCTTCCTTAAAAAATTAAAAATGGAACTCCCATTCGACCCAATAATCCCACTTCTAGGAGTATATCTAAAGAAATCAGAAACACCAATCAGGAAGAACATATCACTCCTATTTTCATAGTAGTACAATTTATAATAGTTAAGGTTTGGAAATAGCCTAAGTGCCCATCAGCAGATGAATGGATTAGCAAACTGTGGTACATCTACACAATGGAATACTACACTGCTATAAAAAAGAAGGAACTCTTATGGACCTGGAGAGCATCATGCTAAGTGAAATAGGTCTGATCTCACTCATTTTTTGGAATATAATGAACAACATAAACTGATAAACAAAAATAGAGCCAGGGCCTGGGGGGCAGGAAATATTTTAGAATATAATAGAAGTAATCCTGTTATTTGCAGATTTTTAATATTTCCTATATATTTTGTGAAATACTGTGTTAGTACAGTTTTGGTAATATTATTATATTTAAGTTCCTTTTTTGAAATATTAATGTTTCTTTCATGTAATATTATTATATTTAAGATAGTTTTTCTTGAATAATTGGTATTTACTGCATGTAACATTATTATACTTAAAATCATTTTTCTTGAGATATTAATGTTTATTGTATGTATTATTATATTTAAGATTAATTTTCTTAAAATATTAATATATATTGCATTTTATACTTAAAATCATTTTTCTTGAAATAAAGAAGTTCCCCTTTTAAAAAATATACAGGAGTAGAAACCAAGATGGCGGAATAGGTGAACACATAAACTGCTGCCTCACACAACAATTTCAAAACTACAACTAAAAGACAGAATGGACACCATCCAGAACCATAGGAAAGCTGGCTGAGTGGAAATTCTACAACTAGGGGGAAAGAGAGAGGCTCACGGAGACTCAGAAAAGCTGCAAAAACCTAAGGTAAGGAGACACACATGTAGAGAGGACAGGCAGTGGAGTGCCAGGCTGGTTTCCTCTAGTAGGAGGGAGACAGAAATTTTCAACTCCACTGAACCTTAGTTCCATCTGCACTGAACTCCAGTTCTGGGCGAGACTCATATGGGGGGAGTCTATACTGTCATGAAAGGAGAGGAGTGTACGGAAACTTAAGGGAATGGCAAAAGGCAGAGGTCTGGAGGTGCACAAGCGCAAGTGCACACACAGAGGGCTGACTGCTGATTGTGCTGCTGGGCTTTCTCTAGCGGGAGGAAGACAGAACCTCCCAACTATGCTGAAATACACTTCCGACTGCAATGAACCCCAGTTTGGGCAAGACACTGGAGACCCAGACTCATATGGGTCCCTGGAGCTCACAAAAACTCAGGGGAGTCAGAAAGGCAGAGGTCTGGAGGCATGCAAGTGCAAGTGCATGCGGAGAGGGCTACAGCAATAACTGAGGGACACTGAGACCCAGGGTCTGAGTAAGGCAGGGCTGATGGGAAGCCAAGGCTGTCTGCTTAGGCTGTTTGCTCAGCCCCGATACTCCGCCCCATCCAAGCTGAACACAGAGGCTATTGCAATTTTGCAAGTCTTGTATCATAATGCTGACTCCAGCACAGAAGTTCTCCCTGCATAGACACAGATGATCCCCACAACCAATTGGCTTGGAGGAAAATTCCCCCCAGTGATACCAACAACAATCAAGACTCAATTACAAGGCTGTACACACAGTCCACAAAGGGGTGTACCAAAAGAGTCCACCTCAGGTAACTGGGGAGGCAGAGCTACTGGACCATATAGGACATCTAGCACACAAAGCTACACGACCAATTCAGGGAAGCAGTAAAAATGCAAAGACAAAGGAACAGATCACAAAGGAAAGAAATGGAGGAAAACAAAGGACTGGATATAGAGTTCAAAACCACAGTTATAAGGTTTTTCAAGAATTTCCTAGAAAAGATGGCTAAATTTAGCGAGACTCAAGAGGAGATGAAAAAGGACTAACTAGAAATTAAACATACACTGACTGAAATAAAAAATATTATACAGAGACCTAACAGCAGAATAGAGGAATGCAAGAATCAAGTCAAAGATTTGAAATGCAAAGAAGCAGAAAACACTCCACTGGAAAAGAAAAAAGGAATCCAAAAATCTGAAGATAGTGTAAGGAGCCTCTGGGACAACTTCAAGCATACCAACATCAAAATTTTGGGGTTGCCAGAAGAAGAGAGAGAGAGAGCAAGATACTGAAAACCTATTTGAAGAAATAATGACTGAAAATTTTCCCCCACCTGGTGAAAGAAATAGACTTACAAGTCCAGGAAGCGAAGAGAACCCCATATAAAAGGAATCCAAAGAGGACCACACTAAGACACAATTAAAATATCAGGAGCAAAAGACAAAGAAAGAATCTTAAAAGCAGCAAGAGAAAAACAGTTAATTACCTACAAGGGAACACCCATATGATTGTCAACTGATTTTTCAACAGAAACTATGCAAGCCAGACAGGAGTGGTAAGAAGTATTCAACGTGATGAATAGCAAAAACCTACAACCAAGATTACTCTACCCAGCAAAGTTATCATTCAAAATTGAAGGTCAGATAAAGAGCTTCATAAAAAAAAAGAAAAAACTAAAGGAGTTCATCAACACCAAACTAGTATTATATGAAATGCTGAAAGGTAATCTTTATTAAGAGGAAGAAGAAGAAGAAAGGTAAAGATAAAAATTATAAACAAGAAATACATATCTATTAACAAGTGAATCTAAAAATCAAGAGAATTAAAAATCTGATGAACAGAATAAACTGGTGAATATAATAAAGTCAGGGTCTTAGAAAGAGAGTAGACTGACAATTCTCAGGGGAAAGGGGTGAGAGGGTGCAAGGAGAGACATGGAACAGACTGATGAATCTCAGAGGGATGTGGGAAACAGGGGTTCGTGCACCAGTGGGGTCCCTCAGCCTGGCCTGCAGGGATCAGGCTAAAACTGGCAGTCTGACATCCTGCAAGGGGTCCCAAATTGCAATAGGACACAGGCAAGACCAAGGGACCTCACTGGTATACAAATCCATGCACTGGACCTCTAGTTGCAATTATAAGAATCTTCATGAAGTTGTTCTCCAAAATGAAAGCCAGAGAGGAACAAATGGCCTAGATTCCTGAAAACAGATGAACCTGAGATGATCTGCAGCGGGATGAAAAGTTCCTGACATAACTCAGTTTAAAAAATGTATTTTACCATTTTAATTGATTTCAGAGAGGCAGGGAGAGAGAGAAACATCAATGATGAGAGATAATTATTGATTGGCTGCTTTCTGCACACCCTCCATTGGGGATCGATCCCACAACCCTGGCATGTGCCTTGACTGGGAATCAAACCATAACCTCTTGGTTCATAGATTGACACTCAACCATTGAGCCATACTAGCCGGGCCTGACATACCTAGGTTTTAAAATCCTCCTTTAAATATATTGAATTCTTTTTTTTTTTCACTTAAATATTCTGAGACATGAAGATATACTTCCAAATTTAAGGGATTCCTATTATTCAAACTCTATTTTATTTGGCAAGTGTCCTAAACTGTGTCAAATAGCTGTTGGTATAGAAATTAAGAGTTAAGAACTAGAGGGATACATAACAAATCAAAGGTTTTATGAGAAAAGCTCTTTACATTTTGAATAATTGCCTGTTAGTCATTCTGTTTTGTTATGTTAGATTTTCTACTGATAAAATGCTCTTGTGTGATGTCTTTCCTTGTGGGGCTATTTTCCTTGGTTTGCTATTGGATTTTGTGGTATTTGGGATTCTTAACATCTGCTGAGATGTGAAGGCTATTTGTTACACAATATATCTGACTCTAATGTTCAGCCTCAAACTCCTTGAAAGGAGTGGCAGCTTCTTATATACCTTGTACTTTTCCACAGCATTTCTAGAGGATAACACATTTTCACTTAGTGTATGTTATGTGGGAAACAACTTAAATACCAGACATTAGGAGAATATTAAGTAAATGATGGGGCAGCCAGATAATGGACTTTCATACAGGATAGTTGCAAAAAAAAAATTATAAGAGGATCCCTTTAATATAAACATGGGGAGAAAGAAGACATTTATTTTAAGTGAAAGAAAGAAATTGAGAGCAATATATATATAAAATAATTCTATTTTGATTATATATGCATGCACACTTGACATGTGGGTGTGCATCTTTAGAAATCTAGAAGGTAAGTGCACATACTAAATTGTTAAAAGCTATTGTCTCAAGGGATGAGATTGGTAGGGGGAATTTCCTCTTTTTACTTGTATTATTTGTGGTTTTTGTAACAAACATTTATTACTTATATAAATTATAAATGGACAAGTGAAAAAAGCAATGCTTTGGATGATTCATGGTTGTTTTATAATACAGTAAAAAAAATAGGCAAGAAGGGGCAAATGATTACTTAGTTTTGACACTGAATTAGTCAGATACCATCCTTTATTTAATCCTATATGGAGAAAATGCTGGTTCCATCTCTTTTAATCCCTATAAGAGCCATCGGAACCTCTGCATTCTTAATTCTGGGCAAAATAACAGTGTTCTTGGCTGTCTTGTTTGGCTATATATCATTGAATTTGCAGCATCATTCTTTCTTCTGCAGAGTTCTGTTTACAATCCCAGTGGGGAGATGAACACTTCTTAGTCAATATAGGTCACCAGCTATACATAATTAGCACAGTCTTTTGCTTATTTTAATTCTCAGATTTTTATTACCTACTTGAAATATTTTTTTACACTACAAACACTTAAACAATAATATAAGAATCATATGTTTTGGTAAAATGGTTTCTACGCCCTAGTGAATCCCATATACAAAACATAAATACCAACTTAAAGTACTCAGAAATGAGGCTTCTGCTATTTTAGGCTATGTTCATTTCTTGGATTTTTTTTTTGTGTGTGTGTGTGTATGATGTCCCTGTGATATACATATAATTATCCAACAAGGGCAGGGTGCAACTTTTTCCAGGACAGGCTGAAGAATGGGGTGAAACATAGCTGTTTTCTGGCTTTGCATTAGCAGCCCCAACACTCAGCCCCTCCACATTTCAAAAACAAAAATGTACATCGTTGTCATCCCAGAAGAACTGGAGTCTCATCCCATTATGCTTCATCCCTTCTTATTTATTTACTTCCTGTTCTAACTCCTTCCTACCCCCAAATCTTTATTCTCAGGCCACCAATGACATATACTAAGCAAATGTGTTAGAATGGCAGATACCCCAGGCAACAGAGAATCCTTTGGAAATATTTAGGAATAGATTATATCAAGAAAGGCTCATGTGAGTCCTGTGAAAAGAATGATAAAAACTAGCTCTATGAAGCTTTTTCAGAATGCCAAAGAACCGCAGATCTAGGTTAGAACATTTTGTTACACTAAACTCTAGCAAACAACACATAGCCCCTAAGAAATACCAAGCAATAAAAGTCAACAAGAATTTAAAAGAACATGCATTCATCAAGATGGAACCACTATGTTCCTAGATTTTTGACATTCACACCTTTGCTTTGATAAGAGAAAAGAGAAAACCAAGAAATGTAGCCATAATCCATGAGCAGATTTTTCCTTTTATATAGAGGAGATCTATGAATCTGAGTGGATAAAAGAAATATGCATCGGGGAGAGAAAATCGCGGCGGAGTAGACAGATGTGTCTGGAGCTTTGTTGCTGGGCAGAGGGAAAGAGAGCAGCTGAGAGTCGCACTGGGAGTGTTTGTTGACAAGTTAAGAGTCAGCTATCATCCAGGAGAAGGGGGGAAATGCTGAACAGGGCTCTCCCAGCCAGGCAGCCCCACTGCCACGGGGTTTTTGTCCCCCGGAACCACCAGCACGAACGCGGAGACCGCACCATCTTGCAGAAGGAGGTGGATGTCTGCAGAGGTCTGAAACCTGTGGCTGGGGCACCCATCGAGCAGCCGGGGACCCGGGGACCCAGGGACCCAGAACTCCGCTCTCCAATGGGCATGGACACGCGGCAGAATCAGAGATCCACAGAGCACACGGAAAGGTCAGATTTCACCTGGGATAAGAGGGAGGTGGATGTCTGCGGAGGTCTGAAAGCTGCGACTGATGTAGGCACCCACCTAGCAGCCAGGGACCCAGAGCACAGCTTTCCAGGCTGCGTGGATGAGTGGGCTGCGGATTCGGAGATCCACGCGGCCGCAAAAGGGTCAGATTTCTCCTGGGACAGGGTGAGGTCTCCTACGCCTGCACAACAGAGACGCGCACACTGTGGGAACTAGGCTGTGGGAAAGCTGCCTTTGGAGAGGTCTGCAGAGGTGGGCAGGGCGTGATCCCTAAGTGTGGAGGCAAACTCTCTGAGCTGTTGACAGAGGGGAGCTCTGGAAAACGACTCCTTTTTTTCTGGGGCAGAGGGACAGCCTGGGAGTTATTACAGTGTCCCTGCTGCAAAATCACCACAAACTGGCTTTGAGAACCACAGAGTAGCAGGATCTGAGCACAGCCTAGAGAGGTCCTGTGCTTTGTCTCAGAGATCAATTCCAAAACACTGCCACCCAGTCGATGACACACAAATTGACTCTCACATAACCACAAAAGAATAAAGAGATTAAAACACCAAGAGGGGAACACAGGGAACTGCAATGCCTTCCCTACTGGGAAACAGGAGTGCCAAGCAGAATAATAGTGGAAGTGAAGGACCATTCTATTTTTTTTATTTTTTATTTTTTATTTTTCCTTTTTTCTTTTTTTAAATTTTTTTTATTTTTCATTTTTACATATTTTAATTAAAAGACTATTTTTTTTCTTTCCACCTCAATTGATTTTACCTTTTTAATTATTACATTTTTGTTTTAAACTAGTATTATTAATTACTACTAGTACTTTACTTTTTGGAAAAAAACAAGTGTCATTTTCTTTTCATTTTATTTTGGGATTAGAGTTCTACATTCTATTTTCATCTTTCCTTTAGAATAATTTTACTCCAACACAACTCTACCTTTATGTGAACACTTTCCTCCTAACTTTCCCCATTTTGTTGTCTTGTTTCTCTTTCCCTTTTCCAACTTTAGATTCTCCCTATTCTTTCTTTTTACCTGGTTAAAATTTCACCCCATTTATATATCTAATTTCAAATCCCCTACTACAAGTCCACACAAACCTCTCTCTTCTTGTCTTCACTAGGCAAAAAGTTGTTTTTTCTCTATGTCCTTTTGTTGCTGTTTGCCACAAAAATTATTATATCAATTTTTTGAAATTTTTTGTGAGATTGTTTTAGTTTATTCTACTTGTTTTATTTTCTTTTTCCTTGCTTTGTTTTTTACCTCTCTTTTCCCTCATCTCCCTCAATACCAGTTGCTGTTTGCAGTTTGTATTAACCTCTGGGTACCGGTTGCTGGCCTCTGTTGGGATTAGTGACTGTTCTTTTGGAGTTGACTCCTAACATCTATATTTTGTTCCCCTTTTCTCTCTTATATGCTTTCTTTTCTCTCTGAATTTTTTCTCTTCCTTTTCTATTCTTCTTCTTCTCCTTTTTATTTTCTCATTTTATTTTATTTATTTTTTGTTCATTTATTTCTTTATTTTTTCTTGCTCTCCCAATTTGATTTTGGCATTTCTTTCTTTTCTTTTTTCCTCATTTTCCTCTTCTTCTTTCTCTATTTACCGCTAATTTGTCTTTCATTGGTGGTCACCTTATTTGTGATTATTAACATCATGAATACATTTCTACTCAGTGCCTTGTATGTTATACCTGGTCGTGTTGTAGTTTGTGCTTTTCAATCACCATAGGAGAGAGAACTACATAACCAGACACCCGGAGAAGAAAGACCATGGGCAGAAAAAGAAACAGCCTACATAAGACAGAAAGGCAGGTTTCACCAGAAAAGGAAGTAAATGAAATAGAAGCAGAAATAAGCCTGCCAGAGAAAGAGTTCAGAGAAATGATCATAAGGTGGATGAAAAGAATGGAAGACAAAATCGACAATCTGAGTAAGAGCCAAGAGGAAATGAAGAAGACCCAAGAGGAAATGAAGAAGACCCAAGAGGAGATGAAGAGGCAGCAAGAATAAATGCAGAAGAACCTAGAGGAGGTG
>PVJN01013234.1:0-49243 GCA_004026805.1 Lasiurus borealis | reverse complement strand
GTAGAGATCTCCTCCACCTCTGGCTCCTCCTCGAAACCAATTTCTTGGAGAACCTCTGCATGTTGCTGAGACTGCAACTCTTGTAACTCCTCCGTGGTGAGTTCCAGAGAGTGCTCCTCGACGAGCTCATTCACGTCTCTCTCATCCACCTCCAGGCCCATGGATTTTCCCAGAGACACTATCTCCTCCTCCACTGGCACCTCGGGTTCTAATCCTTCGAAAGTCCTTTCGGCTATGGCCTCAGGCCACAGCTTCTTCCATGCAGAGGTCAAAGTCCTCTTTGTAACACCCAGCCAGGCCTGATCAATAATTCTGAGGCATATCACGATGTTAAAGTGGTTCTTCCAGAACTCTCGAAGGGTGAGGTTTGTGTTCTCCTTCACCTCAAAGCAGTGCAGGAACAGGTGCTTGATGTACAGCTTTTTAAAATTAGAAATCACTTCCTGATCCATGGGCTGCAGGATACGAGTGGTGTTGGGAGGTAGGTAGACAACCTTTATAAACTTGAACTCTTCGAGGAGTTCATCTTCGAGGTTCGGTGGGTGAGCAGGAGCATTGTCGAGGACGAGGAGGGCTTGCATGGTTTAGATTGTTTTCCTGTAGACATTTCTTACGAGAAGGGCCGAAAACCAGGTTTATGCCCTTCACAAAGAACTGCCTGGTGACCCATGCCTTCGGGTTTGCCCTCCACATAACTTGCAGTTTATCTTTTGAAATCTTATGTGACTTAAAGACTCTGGGGTTTTCCGAATGGTATACGAGCAGAGGCTTGATCTTGCAGTCGCTACTCGCCTTGGCGCACAGTGGGAGAGTTAGGCTATCCTTCATGGGTTTGTGGCCTGGCATCGCCTTCTCCTCTGCCGTTATATAAGTCCTATTCTGCATCTTCTTCCAGAAAAGCCCTGTCTTGTCACAGTTGAAGACTTGCTGGGGGATATATCCTTTGGCTTCTATCAGTTCAGAAAAAGTTTTGAGGTAATCCTCAGCTGCCTTCACATCCGAACTTGCTGCCTCACCATGCCTGACGATGGAGTGAATGCCAGACCTTTTCCTGAAGTTATCAAACCAGCCTCTACTGGCTTTAAATGAGTCTTTTGATGCTTTATCCATGGAAGTGCCCGGGGTCTGCTCCAGCAAATCACTGTAAATCGCTCGCACCTTCTCGCACATGATGCCCTGTGTTAATGTATCTCCTTTAAGCTGCTTCTCCGTCACCCACACCATCAGTAGATTCTCCATCTTTTCATGGAGAGAGCTATGGAGCTGAGAAATTATTGTAATGCCCTTAGCTGGCGTTATACCCTTATCGACTCCTTCTGTTTAAGCACAGTGCATATCGTTGAAGTAATACACCCGTATTGCCTCGCCAAGTCAGCCACTCGCACACCTTGCTCATATTTTTCTATGATTTCACACTTTAATTCAATAGACATCCTCCTCCTCTGAGCACTGACCTTTCCACTCGCTTTCTTCGGACCCATGGTTATAAAAAGAAATGTAATAAAGCATGTAAATGCACAAAAGATGCTTGGACAACGAGGTAAACAAGCACACTGACTGAGGCGTGGGAAACTATGAGACAATCGAGTCGTGGTAAACTGGTGGGTCGTGTGTAGCTGGCCGATCAGCTCAATTACTTGTACCTCAAATGTTGCTTGTATTTTAAAGCAAAGAATCGCTTGCTCAAAGGCTCCTATCTCAAAAATCTTGTATGTTAGGGCACTCGTAACTCGAGGTACCACTGTAGTTAGTGCTGAAATATACTGGCTGACCAGGTCTTGATATGGATACTCTGAAAGTAAGCAGTTTTGGGCCAGCCTTTTACTAATTACATGACCAGAGAGTGGTTGATTTGCCAAATGAAAATCAAAATCCTATTCCATGGATAAATAAGTCCTGGTACACCCATTCAATAGAATGATATCCAGCAATAAAAAGGAATAAACATGATTGATGCATGCAACATATAGATGAATTCGAAACACTTTAGAGTAAATGAAAGAAGCCAGACATAAAAGGCTTGTAATTTCATTTATATGATATTTTTAGAAAAGCAAAATTATAGGGACAAAAACAAATCAGTGAGAATAAGGTGAAAGCTCTACTATACCAATGTACAAGGAAACATTTTGGAGTGATGGAAATGTTCAGTATCTTGGTTGTGGTGTTGGTTATATGAATATATGGATTTTTCAAAAATTTACAGAAATTTGTACTTAAAAAGGCAAATTTTACTGTCTTAAAGTTATACCTGCATAAGCTTGGCTAAAAGAGCAAACCAAAAATTGTTATTATTGAAAAGAGCAAGTACCAAGGAATCCCAAAACAAAGAAAAAGTACATATCCCTAGCTATGTAACTCATTATTGCCTAGATAAGTGGTTTTTAGATTATTTTTCATCATTGTGGTTAAGATGCCAGGAACCTATAGTAGTCGCTTATAAATCCCAGTACACATGCTCTGACTCCACCACTTTCTCTCAAATTAAAAAAAATATACCTTGGCCCTGGCCATTTAGTTTCAATTGGTTAGAGAGTTGTCCCCATATGCCAAGAGTGTGGGTTTGATCACAGGTAAGGGTGTTGTGGGTGGGAAATGGAATTGTGAGAAAAACATTTCAAGGATCCTTGCACAGGAGATTGTGATGTGGCAAGGTGGTTTGTTAGTGATGGCTGTCCGTGCCCTTGGGCTTCTAATGCCCCTTTTCCCTCTATTCCTCATGGAAAAAGTCCAACCATCTCTTCAGCAGGGCCAAATAGAAACCAGTGCCCCAAGTTTCTGCTTCACTGTTGTTGGGGGCCCATGTGATCTGCAGGCCCAAGTGGCCACAAGACCCCCGTGGTCTTGTGCTCCTGGGGAAAGTGTGGTCCCAAACAACAGAGAAAAAAAAGAAAGGCTTTTTTGTTCACCTGAGATTATATATTCTCAGGCCTGGGAGGAACCAGAAGCTTATTAAAAATAATTAATCTGTTTTAAAAACTTTCCAAGGCTTGCATTAGGGTCCACCCACTAGCCAATGATTTTCTTCCCAGATTGGATTGACAGGCCTCTATGTTGAAATAGTTCCCCCTGCTTTTTTGAATTTATTACTCATATGCTTATCAACCCCTGCTCCTCGCCCCTTCCTTCCTGCCCCCCCCACCCCCCACACACAATCTGAACTAGAGTGGGGAAAGGAGGGTGTTAATTCTTTTGGAAGGATAATTCTGCAATTTCTTGGGGTGTGAAGCTATAGTTTTCTGGTAAAGTAAGCAGGCCTCTGCTTCCCAGCTGAATATGCTCAACAATTTCTGACTTTCTTTTGCTCTTTTCTTTCAATAACTAGCTAATGATGGTAAGAAGGGCACATAACAAGAATCAGCCAGTGAATGCATAAATAGGTGGAACAACAAATCAATGTTTCACTTTCTCAAATTAAAAAAAAAAAGTACCTAACTCAAATGAGTGAGAATCATGTTATTGGAGGGGTAATCTTTCAAAGATATCAAACATTAGCAATGAGGGATACTTTAGTTGTGATTAGTGACCTTTTCCTTGGGCACCCAGTGCATTATTTTGCAGCATATGCCTGAGAACGTCTTGTCTCAGTGAACGTGTTCTTTACCGTTTACCATCCATGTGTATTTGATGTAGAATGACTGTACTTATTTTTTTTTTTTAATGTAAGCACTAATGAGCCTAAACTTAAATATTATTCCACAACATGTTTTCACTTAACATGCCTTGTGTTCCTTTCTATATTTAGGGTCCTTTTAATTTTATTTTTTTGGTTTGTTTTTTGACTTAATGACTTTTTAAATGAAATTTATTTTATTGTACTTATTTATGTTTTGATCATTTTTATTTTATGTGTCTGAAATGGCTACAGCTTTAACTCTGACTTGGATGGAACAAGTAAACACAATCTGAGAGTGACAAAATACTCAGTAATCAAGAAAACATATTTTAATTCAGTTTTTTTTAAGTGAAATAAATTGGCCCTAGCCAGCTATCTCAGTTAGTTAGATGTGATTTAATCCTGGACATTTGATATCTGGTCAGGGTACATACAGTAATCAACCAATGGATACATAAATAAGTGAAACAACAAGTGGATCTTTCTCTGTCTCTTTCTAAAAATAAGTAAATTTTAAAAATTAAATTAAATTTTAAAAGTGAAGAAGATATTAACATTTTAAATATAAGATTAGTGCTGAGCCATATTGGACCCTGAAGTAAAAGCAAAATTAAGTTAATTAAATGAATGAAGTTAAGTAATGAATTTAAAATTACTTATAATTTTATTTATGATTATCACTTGCTGATGAGCAAATGTAGAACATGTCAATTGTCCAATTAAAAACAAGGTAAATAAAGAAATAACTGTTGAAACATTAATGACTTAATACCCTTTAAACTGGGAAATTGAAATTATAATAAAAAGTCATTTTAGTACATATAAAATATTTATACTGTACTTAAAATAATGTTGTGAATTTTAATACACCTGTTTTTCAATTTTTCAACAGTTTTTTCATCTATTTTAATGTCCTCCAAAAAATTAACCTTTTAAAAAATGGGTAAAAATATGTAGATAGGAATCTAGCAATCAATGCAGTCTCAAATGTGGTTTGGCATGGTATTAATCTTTATTGAAAATATTGATTTTTGGTTTACTATGAAATTTTTACATTAATTTTTATTTTTAACCATATTGATTAGAGTGTTACTTGATTAATGAGGTTTTGTTTCTTCATAAACCTTGAATTTTGCAACAAGGCAAGTGCCTCACTCTCATCACCCTAATCCTGACCCAATACCCCATTTCCCCGATTTTTAAAACTAAATTGGAAATGAAGTTGAAGTAGGAGAATCAATGAGAGCTGTACAAGGTGTAGTAAAGAACTCACTATGTGTGCTCTGTGACAGGGCATGGGGTGTTTATCCCAGGGATCAGGTGTCTTGCCCCCAGTTGTTCTTCTGGATTGCCATTTAGGTTTCCAGGCCTTGCCCAGATGGTCAGTTAGGCAGATAAGCTGCTGGCTGTGAAGGGGGACAGAATGAATGGGCCATCTTAAAATATGCCTTTTTGATGTACGGATTATTTTGAGCTGATTATTTTTAAGTAACTGCAACACAGGACAAGCTCTGAAAACAGAGTAAGAAGAGAAATCTACTTTCGTAGATTTATATTTTTGTAGAGAAAATCTACATTTGTAAGGTAAATGTATATTTGTAAAGGAAACTTATATCATAAAGGGGGCCTATACCGGGAAGATAGCCATTATCAGAGGACAATCTTTGTTCGCCAAGCATCTCTTCTCACCTTCCTATGAATGGCTTTTCCCACTTTGCAGCCCAGACCCTTTCCCTTTTCATAACTCAGGGTAGTATACAAACCTCAATCCAATCACTGCCTTTTAAGGCTTGTACATTTGTGGAGTTCCCATAGATATGTACATAATATGTATAACATTTTTTATACAAGAGTGTTTTAGCCAGGAACTCAGATAGGTCAAGGTAAAATTATTTTTCCTCTCCTACAGGGCAGATAGGTAGGGAATGCATCTTGGTCTAAGTGGTATTTCCAGAGATTTCCCTTTTCTGCATTTGATTTCCATTTAGGAGCTCCTTAGCTATTCCTCTAGGGAGGTTCCTCTCTTCAGCCCCTACCATCCTCTTTCTCTGGGTATTATCCCATCTCTACCCCCATGTGTACCAGCTGGAATTTTATTTTTTTATTTTTATTTAAAAAATATATATTTTATTGATTTCAGAGAGGATGGGAGAGAGAAATAGAAATGTCAGTGATGAGAGAGAATCATCAATTGGCCGCCTCCTCTACATCCTCCTTCTGAGGATTGAGTCTGCAACCCAGGCAGGTGCCCTTGACTGGAATCGCATCCAGGACCCTTTAGTCTGCAGGCCGACATTCTGTCCTCTGAGCCAAACCAATGAGGACCCAGCTGGAATTTAAAATATCTTGGAGTCATGGTCAGATTTTAACATCTGACAAAGATGTAGCCTTGAGGGAAAGTCACATTATCACCAGCTGCATTTTGACATCCTTGCTGAAGGACCTCTGACATGGTATTGAAAATGGCAAGAACTCTGTGAACTCTGGTCTTTGGCTCCTGTTCTTGGAGCACATTTTCTTATTTGCTGGGCAATCTTTCCCATTATGAATCTTGCCATTTTGCAAGACCAGTAGATTTTGCAAAGGTTTATTAATCTTAATTGAATGCATTCATATGAAAAATGTAAGAATGAGAGAATAAAGCTATGTAGGCGTTACAGGAGTCCCTTTAGGGGTTCACTGTCTATATTACTCCTAGCATTGAAAAGTAAAAATGGCAAATTATATTAGCTGAGCTCAAGATACAAAAGGCAATGTTAATTTCATAGGAAGTGTAAAATGATATGCAAATGTGATCAACTCCCAGGAAAACATTGCAATATACCACTTCAGGCTGTGAAATTATGCGGTTTAATAAACACTTGTTAAGAAGCTTCGCACACCAAACATTGAAGTTTAGAGGAAGTCCTTCTGATCACGTACTGTTTTTGTGGAATAACATTATTTTCTGAGCTTTGGAACCCTAGCCAGGAAGATTGGGATGTGTAAAGTAGTGGATTTATCAGTAGCAGTCACATGTTCTCAGGAAAGCACAGATTTTTTTTTTTTTAAAACTTCAATGTTGTTTTTCAATTAAAGTGTAATTTAGAAGTGTGGGCCATTAGACTAGAACCTGAATGCATCTCTAAGGCAAATATATTCAGTCAGTAACTGACAAGGGAGAGTTATCATGGAGTTTTAATTAGTACAGCTCTGATGGGAGAACCTGTCACGTAAGTTTCTTCCCACAATTTCCTTATGTCTATGCTTCTTGTCTAGGAATCTTTCTTTTTATTTATAACCAGACCCAAGCTTGGACTGCTGCTAAGTGAAGGAAGTTGCACCAGATTTTTAAGGTCTTACTACTGAGCTGTGCAGGCAGAGTAAAAAAAAACCCTTCATCTTTTAGTGAAGTGGTTTCTCAGATGTTTCAGTTGTTTGTTTAGAGGTTGGGAGGAGTTTTACAATATTTGTAGACATGCATCTGTTCTAAATTTACTTGCTTTTTGTGCTGTTGCAGAGCTTTATACTACTGAGTAGTCTTGTGTTAAGAAATCAAGAAATAAAAAAGGATTAAAAAATGATAACAGCAAGTAGGTGGGATGTGAGTGAAGGGAAGAGTTATTTTCAGACATTGCTGGTGGCAGCTTAACTGTGCATACAGAAAATATTGTGTGCTATTTGATCCAACAAGTCCATGTCTATATATTTATCCTAAAAATATTTGGACATGTTCACAAAGGTATATGTCTTTAAGTATTTTTATCAGAAAGCTGTTTATGATATTAAAAAGAAAAACCAAATATCCTAAGTAAGCAATACTTGGTTAAATATTTTCTGTCTTTATAGAGTGGAATATCATGTGGCTTTTTAAAATGCTATTATAGAAAGATTTTTATATTTAGTGAGAATGGGAACAGATTACAATAAAGGTAGTATAGTAAGTATAACCTTATTGGAAAGGGAGTTTTTAATAGGTATATATTGATATGTTAACATGTCCTAAAATATTAACAGTTTCAAAATTTTTGTTTTTACGTAACTGTTTTATTTTAAAAGAAATAAACATGGATTATGTGATAATTAAAATAAAAGAAAATGGTCTATCAATGAGGGACAATAAAATATAATGCAGGTAATCTTTGCTTTACAAAAGCATGTGAGATTATAAAGCAAATTTGCATTACAAATTACTGTTTGCTCTAGGGAAAGATTCCTATGGTTATGAGTGCCTTCTTTAGCAATTTAGGTCTGGCTTGCTGAGTAAACTTGGGTTAGAGAAAATCAAAGCTACACCCTAAGAGATGAAGGGGCTACAGAATGAAGTTCATACATCTTTGAAATTGCCCAGAAGTCAGTAGAAAAATAGTATTTATTCCTACACACATACCCATGTATAGTATAGCAAGGGACATGTACATTTAGCCAGTAGGTAGAATTCTTTCATAACCTGGCTGTAAGGAAAACCTTCCGTAATTCAAATTCCAGATATAATAAAACTTTATTGTGGAAAATTATAATTAAATATTTTATTTTGAATGGCTAGAAAATAAATTCAGGCCATAAGCAATAAGCTGAGAGAAAATATTTGTAAAATATATTACTGATAAAAAGCTAACAATCCTAATATAAAGTTATTACAAATTGAATAGAAAAAAGAGGTAAAAAATCCAATAGAAAAGTGGTAAAAGACCTAGATAATTCATAAAACTTGATACAAAAATACACCTTTAAGCATATGAAAGTATATTCAACTTTACTCACAGTAAGAATTATGCATCAGTATTTGTACTTATGAAATATTAGGAACATCCTAAATGTCTATATATAGATTATCTGAATGAATCATAGTATAACACACACAGTTGTATGCTATAAATTAGAATGAGGAAGTCTTATGAATGATATAGAGTGATTTCCAGATATTGTTAATGCAAAGAGCAGAAGGGTATATATGGCATACAACATTTTATATAAGAAAGGAGAGAAATAAGTGTGTATGTTTGTCTATATAGTTATATCTCTGATTATTTTTGCAAAAAGAAACAGGAAGGATAAACTAAAGAAATGAAATTGGCAATAGGGTGGGAGTGACATTAGAAAATTAGGGAAGGAATGATACCATTCTGAATATACTTTTAAAAAAAAGTTTGACTTTCAAACCAGGTTAATATTTTGTATACCCAAAAAAATAGAATTAATTTACAAGATCCAAGGGAGGAGGATATCAAATAAAAAGAGAGATAAATGAACCTGAATATATATTCAGAAGGTGAAATGATCTCATATAAGGGGAAAAATACTAATGAAAGTTATATTGAATATAGTACCTTGAGTTTACATCTTCAATCAAAAGACAAAAGAACTGAAAAGAAGTCTTGAACTTTATACATCTGCTGTGATAGTGGTATTGATGGAGCAATTCTGAAATTATTTTTTATGCATTGTAGGATTGAGTAAAAATATCTTTAAGGTTTGAACTAAAGATATCACTGTGGAAGAAGAATAAAACAAATATGGAATGAGTGAAAGTAGAGAAGAACACTGAGCTATTTGATTTGAGATTAGAAGTATCAACATGAATACGGGATTTCAACATATGCTTATAATTTTTATATGTTTATAATTTTTAGTTCTGCTATCTGAAAGGCCTATAAGCAGTGACACTACCTACCAGCAGCAATGAGCACACTTAGTTCCCATCTCTTTAATTTCTAAACACCATTCCCTAGGAAATGTAACCAAGGACCCATGGAAAAATGGCTGACTCTAGATCTACAGTAGGTAAAGTAAAAGAAAATCCTGGAACATTTTGTTGTGCCATCAACTAAGAAAATACTCAAAAAATTGATGAAGGAATGTCTGAATGACCCAAGAGCAGGCTTGAAATAGGACATTTAAGAATCAAATGGATAAGCTATATTTAAACCAAAAAGACATAAATAAAGAGGAGAGGGGAAAAAGGGAAGCTCCTCTTACAGTAAAATACAACTGATAGGAGTGAAGGAAATGATGGAATTAGAAATCACTATTCTGGGGGAGAAAAAAAATGGTGGCGGAATAGATGGATTTGTCTGGAGCCTTGTCGCTAAGCAGACAGAGAGAACAGCTGAGGGTTGCACTGGCAGTGTTTGTGGTAAGTTAAGGGACAGTTATCCTTCAGGAGAAGGTGGGGACTGCTAGACGAGGTTCCCCTGTCCAGGCAGCCCCACTGCCATGGGGATTTTTCTCCTAGAGCCACCAGCGTGAATGCAGAGACTGCACCATCTTGAAGGGTAAAGTGGATGTTTATGGAAGCATGAAAAGTTACAGTTGCGGCACCCACTGAACAGCCGGAAAAGCTACAGTTGTGGTACCCACCAAACACCTGCAGGACCCAGAACACTGCTCCTCAATAGGCGAAAACACTCAGATTCAGAGGAGCTCTACACTCCACATGGAAAGGTCAGATTTCACTTCGGATAAGGTGAGGTCTCTGGTCCCGCAGAATAGAGAGATACGCACACTGTTGAGAACTGGACCAGGGGAAAGCTGCACCTATAGAAATCCCTGGATGTTGGGCAGGGTGTCATCCCTGAATGTGGAAGGGGGCCCTCAGAGCTGTTAACAGAGGGGATCTCTAAAAAGCAACCCATTTTGATCTGAGGCAAAAGGACAGCCTGGGAGTTATTAAAGTGTGCTGGCTGCTTGAACAGGAGCGGGGAAGAGGGGCTGCACAAACTTGCACTATTTCCTCTTCAGATCCTTGCTTCTGATTGCTAAGCCCAACACAGGATCACCTATTGGAGACATCCTAAGAGACTACAGGGGAAAGTTGCTTTTCTGGAACCTGGTGATCAGAGTGTGGAATAACCATCAGAGAACCAGCTCTGGGGAAACCCACTCCCCCAAACCAGTATTGAGTGCCAGAGGGAAGCAGGATATAAGCACAGGCTAGAGAGGACCTATAGTCTTGGAGGTCAATTCCAAAATACTGCCACCCAGAGGATGACTCACAAATTGACTCTCTCGTAATCACAAAAGAATAAAGAGATTAAGACGCACCACCTGCTTAAAAAATCAGGACTGGCTTGCAACACTGAGCAGCAGTGAAATGCAGGGAACTACAATACCATCCCAACTGGGAAACAGGCGTGCCATACTGGACCATCTATTCTTTTATTTATTTATTTATTTATTTATTTATTTATTTATTTTTTACTTTTTCATCTTTTAATTATAAAACTATTTTTTTTCTTTTTTCCTCAATTGATTTTACCTTTTTAATTATTACATTTTTATTTTCAACCAGTATTATTACTATTACTATTTTACCTTTTTGAAAAAAACAAGTGTCATTTTATTTTCTCTTTATTTTACTTTGCAATTAGAGTTCTACATTCTATTTTCATCTTTCCTTTAGCATCATTTTACTCTATCTCAACTCTACCTTTATGCCATCACTCTCTTCCTAACTTTTCCCATTTTGTTGTCTTGTTTCTCTTACCCTTTCCCTACTTTTGATTTTCCCTATTTTTCTTTTTACCTGGTTAAAATTTCACCTCACTTATATATCTAATTTCCAATCCCCTACTCAAAGTCCATACACACTTCTCTCTTCTCTGTGTTCACCATACAAAAAATGTTTTTCTCTCTGTCCTTTTGTTGTTGTTTGCTTGAACATTGATTATATCAATTTTTTATATTTTTTGTGAGATTGATTTTGCTTATTCTACTTGTTTTATTTTGTTTTGTTTACTTTGTTTTTGTTTGCTTTTTTATCTCTGTTTTCTCTGACCTCCCTTGATATTCATTGTTATTTAGGTACTTGTTGCTGGCATTTGTTGGGACTAGTGGCTGTTCTATTGGAGTTTTCTCCTCATATATATACAATTTGTTCTTTTCTTTTTATTCTCTTTCTTTTCTCTCTTACTTTTTTTCTCTTCTTTTTTCTTTTTTCCTTTTTCCTATTTTTTCTCCTTTCTCCCAAATTCATTTTAACACTCTTTTCTTTTTTACTCTTTTCTCTCTTCTTCTTTTTCTACTTTCCCCTAATTTGTCTCTCTCTCAGATGGTCACCTTATTTGTGGCTATTAAAATCATGAATACATTTCTGTTCAGTGCCTTGTGTGTTGTACGTGGTTGTGTTGTACTTTGTGCCTTAATATCCATGCAGGAGAGAGAATTACATAACCAGACACCTAGAGAAGAGAGATCTTGGGCAAAGAAACAGCCCACATATGGAAGTAAAGCAGGCATCACAAGAAAAGAAAGTAAATGAAATGGAGGCAAGTAACCTGCCAGAGAAAGAATTCAGAGAAATGGTCATAAACAGGCTGAAAAAAATGAAAGACAAATTCAGCAATATGAGTAAGAACCAAGAGGAAATGAAGAAGAACCAAGAAGAAATGAAAAATGACATTGCTCCTGTAAAGAACTCAATAGAAAACATCAAAAGTAGACTAAAAGAAGCAGAAGACTGCTTCAGTGAGCTAGAAGACAAGGTAGGGAAAAATACCCAAGTACAGAAAAAAAAAATTAAAAAGCTGGAGAGCCTAAGGGAACTTTGGGATAACACAAAAAACAACATCCGCATAATAGGGCTTACAGAAAGAGTGGAAACTGAGCAAAGACTAGAAAACCTGTTTGAAGAAATAATGACAGAAAACTTCCCTGATAAAGGGAAGAGAAAACACACAGAAATCCAAGAAGCTCACGGAGTCTCAAGCAAAATGAAACCCAAAAGACTGACACCAAGGCACATTATAATTAAATTGGCAAACACCAATGACAAAGTAAGAATCTTAAAAGCAGCCAGAGAGACACAGAAAGTTACCTACAAAGGAATCCCCATCAGACTAGCTACTGATTTCTCAACAGAAGCTCATCAGGCCAGAAGGGAATGGCATGGAATATACAAAGTCATGCAAAAAAAAGATCTGTATCCAACATCATTAAAATGTCCATACTACCCAATCTATAGATTCAATGCACTACCCATTAAAATACCAATGACATATTTCACAGACCTAGAAAGAATTCTCCAAAGATTAATCTGGAATAAAAAAAGGCCCTCGAATAGCCACAGCAATCCCGACAAAGAAGAATAAAGTAGTTGGGATGTCAATACCAGATTTCAAGCGGTATTACAAAGCAACTGTTCTCAAAACAGCCTGGTACTGGCACAAGAAAAGACACATAGACCAATGGAATAAAATAGAGAATCCAGATATTGACCCAAACCACTATGCTCAATTAATATTTGAACATACAATGGAGTCAAGACAGTATCTTCAATAAATGGTGTTGGGAAAATTGGACAGATACAGGCAAAAAAATGAAACTAGACCACCAACTCACACCATACACAAAAATAAACTCCAAATGGATACTGGATTTAAACATAAAACAGGAAATCATAAAATTTGTAGAGGAATCCACAGGCAGCATAATCTCAGACATATGCCGAAAGAACTTCTTCACTGATACTGCTCCAAAGGCAATGGAAGCTAAAGAGAAAATAAACAAATGGGACTACATCAAAATAAAAAGCTTTTTCACAGCAAAAAAACCATCAACAAAACAAGAAAACTCAATGTACAGGAGAACATGTTTGCAAATGTTATCACTGATAAAGTTTTAATCTCCAACCTCTACAGCCAACCTATACATATTAATAAAAGAAAGATAAATGATCCAATAAAAAAAATGGGCAATGGACCTAAATAGAATCTTTTCAAAAGAAGATAGAAGGAATGCCAAGAGACACATGAAAACATGTTCAAAGTCACTAATTATCCAAGAGATGCAAATCAGAACGACAATGCGATACCATCTCACACCTGTCATCAATAAACGATAAGTATTGGTGAGGATGCGGAGAAAAAGGAACCCTCGTGCACTGCTGATGGGAATCCACACTGGTGCAGTCACTGTGGAGAACACTATGGAGTTTCCTTAAAAAACTAAAAATGCAACTTCCATTGACCCAGTAATCCCACTCTTAGGAATGTATCCTATGAAACTAGAAACACCAATCAGAAAGGATTTATGTATCCCTATGTTCATAGCAGCACAATTTACAATAGCTACAATTTGGAAACAGCCTTGGTGCACTTCAGCAGATGGGTGGATCAGAAAACTATAGTACACAGTGGAATTCTATGCTGCCATTAAAAAGAAGGAATTCTTACCATTTGCAGCAACCTGGATGGAACTAGAGAACATTATGCTAAGTAAAATAAGCCAGTCAATGAAAGAAAAATACCACATGATATCACTCTTTTATGGATAATAAAGAACTTTATAAACTGGTGAACAAAAAGATACAGAGGCAGTAAAGCATCAAACAGACTTACTTACAGCAAGAAGTTTAGGGAGAGGTGGGGTAGATAAGAAATCAACCAAAGGACTTGTATGCATGCATATAATCATAACCAATGGACAGAAGACACTGGGGGTTCAGTTATGCATGGGAGTGGAGGGGGAGGGAGGCAATGGGAAGATATGTATACATGTAATACATTAATAAAAAATTATAAAAATTAAAAATAAAACTATGTGCTTCTTAAAAAAAATCCCTATTCTGTAACTACTAGAGTAATAGTTAATTCAAACTGGAATCATTAATAGGTGACAAAAGCCCTGAGTAAAATTTTGGAGGGACAGAATTTTATTTGCAGTTTTAAAATATCTCCCCATACATTATATATTATATGTATTTATACTGTAGGATAAAAAAAATTTTTTTCTTGACCCATTTAGAGTTCCTGGCTGGGTTTGAAAATGAAAAGATAGGTTAACAGAAGAAAATAATGCAAATTTATTTAATACTAGAGGCCCATATCTGTGGGGTCCCTCAGCTTGACCTCTGGGGATCAGGCTGAAACTGTCAGTCTGACATCCCACAATAGGTCCTGGAGTGGGAAAGGGCATTCTGTAAAGTTGCTGTTACTTGGCAACCCCTGCATTGAGTGTCTGCCTCCTGGTGGTCAGTGTGTATCATAGCTACTAGCCAGTTGGCGGGTCCGCTGGTTACTTAGGCTTTTATATATATAGATAATTTTATATGACCAGGGAGCCTTCCTAAGGACATAAAGACCCAAAGAAACAGACTGAATGTTTTTATGCTAGCTTTGATGGATTGTGACAGTCATGTAGAAATATGATAGATTAAAGAACAAAATAAGTGTAGTCATCTGGAGGGATCTCACCAAGGCCAATTTGTTAGAATTCTACTTAGCAGTCTTTTGTTTTCATTGATAGGGATGCATCTATCCTCCAGGTATAAGGGAAGCACCTCTCCCATGAGAGTTTTTTTACCTGCTTCAGAGGAGAAAGTCAGGTGTAAGGTCAGAATGACATTTCTGCTTCTGCCATTTTCTCATACTTCCTCAGCTTAAAATATTCAGTGTGGTAAGGTGTCCTAACCCTGTCAATACACACAAAACACACACCCAAAACACACACACACACACACACACACACACACACACACACACCACCTTACCCAAAGGATCAATGATCAAAGTTAACATTACCAATAATATAATGCAATAAGGATATAAATCACCTCAGTAGTACACCTTGCAAAAATGTGCAATATATGTAAGACAAGAAACCATAAAAATACTAAAGGAATCCACAGGCAGCAAAATCTCAGACATATGCTCAAGGAACTTCCTCACTGATATTTATTGCTGCATGGTCAATGGAAACCAAAGAGAAAATAAACAAATGGGACAACATCAAAATAAAAATCTTCTGCACAGCAAAAACAAAACAAAACAAAACAATAAAACCATCAACAAAACAACAAGAAAGCCCACTGTATGGGAGAGCATATTTGCCAATGTTATTCCTGATAAGGGTTTCATCTCCAGTATTTATTGGGAACTCATACAACTTAACAAAAGGAAGATAAATAATCCAATGGACAAGTGCTGGCAAGGATTTGGACAAAAAGGAACCCTGGTGCACTGCTGGTGGGCATGCAGACTGGTGCAGCCACTGTGGAGAACAGTATGGAATTTCCTCAAAAAACTAAAAATGGAACTCCCACTTGACCCAGTGATCCCACTACTAGGAATATATCCCAAGAAACTAGAAACACCAATTAGAAAGGATATATGCACCCCTATTTTCATAGCAGCACAATTTAGCATAGCTAAGATTTGGAAACAGCCTGAGTGCGCATCAGCAGATGAGTGGATTAGAAATTTTCACCAGGCCACAGAGATTGACTGTCAGGAATCCTGACTTTATGTGCTCCTTTCCTTCTGTAGATACCAAAATTGTTTGTGTCCCTGAGGCAGACTTGAGTACCTTCCTTTGTTTTGGAAAGAATGGGATCTCTGCTGAAATACTCTGTCTATGTGGTTAGTCATAAAGGGGGAGGTGTATGATAATGTCCATTTGAAATAATATTAATTATAGCCTTTTCTGACTTGGTTAATTACATGAGGCTTAAGAAATGATATCACCCTTTGTCATCTTGAGTTTCAGATGCCAGGTAAAACCAACCCAAAATAGCATGCTGGATATTTGATGTAGTTAATGAGAATGAAATGGGGAGTTGTCAGGACCTACTAGTAACTGTTGGTTTTAGGAAAGCCCGGTATTCAGAGAATTCAGTTTTGACATTTTGACAACAAGGAAGCTTTCCCATTATTCTAAAATGAGCCTTCACTAGGGAAAGCAATTGTGTACTATCCTTCTGGGATTTCTACCTGACTTTGATTTATTCTGCTAACTCCTGTGTGACTCACTCCTTGATTTCTCTGTGTTGGTTTGTGCTACACTATCCTTTGGGATGGGATTCTTGACTTCTGTATCTGTCCAGTAAAGCTTTGTATAGTTCATGCCATTGGTCCAAACAGATTAAGGTCAGATGTGTTTGGGAAGGGAGCTAGTTCAGTTACAGTGTTGGTCATTAGACATTAAGGATGGCTTTAAGAGAACTGGCTGTTTGGCTTAGTAGAAGTTATTGGCAATAATAAAGTAATGGCAATATTGTTTAAATCCTTGGCAAATCTTGTCTTTCAAAGGTAAGTATCTTGTCTTTCAAAGGTAAGTATCTTGAAAGAGTGTCAATCTTGGCTTTTATAGAATGGGTAATCAGTAAAGGTTGGCTGAGCAGAGTATTAGGAGGAGTAATCAGTAAAGGTTGCCGAGCAGAGTATTAGGAGGAGATTCAGGATGGGGAAGTCAGAGAAAAGCCACTCCAATCTCTGTTATGAAACACAAAGGAATTCCCAAGAAGAACATCTCCAGAGGTAGAGAGCAGCCCATAGGTGTGCATTGAGAAAGAGCAGGCAGAGGTGTGAGGAGGAACACAGTGCAGCTTCCAGTATTAAAGCTGGGAGTATTGGGAGCAAACAGAGGGCTAGAGTGCCCTTGCCTACTTTTTAATTTACCAAAAAAGATTACTTGCATCTACTATTGCTATAATTTCACAAAAGAGAATATGTTAACACTAAAAAACCCGGAAAGGATGAAAACTCAGAATTAAAAAATGAAATGAAATAGCTTCATTAAAACCTATTAGAAAGTCTTTATTTTTCTCATTATTCTGTGGGCTGTTGATGATTGGTCATACCCTGGCAGCAGATCCCAGGCCATGGACTGACATTTGGGTCCATAAGAGCAAATGATCTGTGAGGTCCATTGATTCAAACTGAGGAATCATTGCATTTGGTAAAGAGTTGGGTCCCAGTCTTGGTGCCTTGTTTGACTTGATATGAGTTTCGAGCCATATGGCCCATAAATATCTCAGTTTTCTTATTGGCCAATTTAACTTTATGATGATAAAGTATGCATTGTTTGTGAAAGTGCTGTTGTGTAAATGCCTTGGCACTTGTTAATTTGAGGTTCAGAAAAAGGCATGAAATAAATTGTACAGACCCAGAAAACAAATGGCATTCCATCCACCCTTAGTTTGTGCTGTAGCACATGTTTTTGCAATTTCTGAGAATGATTGCAAGAAATTAGAATAACTCAAAATGAACTAAATTAAAGAGGTATTTTATTGGATTATACAGTAGGACCTTGGTTCTTGAACTTAGTTCATTCTGGAAGGCTGTTCAAGAAGCAATCTGTTAGAAGACCAAATCTATTTTCCCCATTATAAATAGTTTAAATTGAATTAATCTGTTCTAGACTCCCATGGTATTATCAACACCCACTTTGTTAGAACTGGCAGGATCCCCATGCCTCACTATACATTGAATGCCACTTCTTTTCTTTAATTTATCAAACTACCCCCTATTAGTCTTAAACAAATCACTTTGTACACACATTCCAGGGCTATCTTTCAGGAGGTCAGTGTGCAGCATCTTCACTTTCTCACATATCATTGCAACATCAGCACTCTTTTATATTTTAAAATTGTGCTAATAGTAATTTTACTACGCCATACTTGGTAGCCATATCAGGCATGCAAACACCTCTATCATATTTTACAATTATTTCTTTCTTAAGTTCTATCATTGTTCTCACAACTTTCCTTTTCACTTTGCTGTGATCACTAACTTTCTTAGGACCCATGGTGATTACTGTACATACTAAATAATAAACAGCAACAAAAGCAAAAAAAAACACATGTAAATATTCATAGCACAATTTTCTGAGATGTTACCAACATGAGGTTTAGTGGTAAACTGACTCATAGTCATGCTTTCTTTCCTTTGTCACCTGAGAAATGTGTGACTGATCATACAGATATCAGTATGAAAGGATTGCCAAATTGAGATCTGAAATTTTGTTTGATAACTGAGATATTTTTTTCCACAAACAACTTGGTTGAGAACTGAATTATTTCAGATGAAAGACATTTGAGAACCTAGGTTTGACTGTACTGAAAAAAAAAAAATACAGACACATGACTTCTAGAAGTGGTGGATCCAGAATATCATCCTAATGGTTGGAAGACTTCCAGTAGAGTTTCATATTTCTGATAGTTCTAGTGAATGTTCAAACTTTGGATCTAATTAGCACTGACCCAGGATTATTGACCAGATTTGGATTATGTGCCCATCCTTGCATTTGTGGGTGGAATAAATTCCTCCTGAACATGGACATAGAAAAGGGGTGGAATCATTACCCAAGAAAACATTGGTTTGCTGGTAAAGGAAAATGGGAAACAGATGATGGACAGGCCAAACAACAAAGATGTACTATAGAGTACAAATAGCCTGCCAAACCCGTAAATGCAGCCAATAGAATTGCCTGGCATATTTGGGAAGGCATATGTATGACTTTCTACTGGCTGCTGCAACATCGTTTGTGATAGTCAGTGTCTTTGACATCAAATTAAATCCTAATACCACTAAGCAGAAATTTAAAAGCTTTAATGGGATCTTGGACCTATTGATGCAAGTTCAGGACAGTAGCTCATGCCATTGATGTGCGGAGTCAAATAACTTTACCCACTGGGGATGTCATCATGTAAATGGCCCTATTGATTTTGGTTTTTGGCAGGGCTTCTTTGACCCTGGAATGCTCCAAGTTGCCCAAGGGGACATAGTCTAAGACATAACTCCATGTTATATAGTCCTGAATTGGACCCAAACTAACTTAATCATCTATCCTAGATAGGCTCCATTGGAAAACGAGAGCAGCTCATCTTATGTTTTACATTTTTAGATGAATTACTTTGGATAAGCTGCTTCTAGGCATTCACACATTCTGGTTATAGAAAAAGGATTATCTGTTTGGAAAATTTTAATTAATATACTAACAAGTTTATCTCTTTTCTCAGCTTTATTGAAATACATTTAAAATGTACAATGTGATGACTTGATATATGTATACATTCTGAAAGGATTTTCACTACCAAGTTAATTAACATATCCATCACCTCACATATTTACCTTTCTTTTTTTTTGTATGTGAGAATACTTAATTTCTACTCTATTGGCAAGCTTCAACTATACAACACAGTATTATTAACTATAGTTCCCATGTTATACATTGGGTCCTCAGACCTTATTCATTTTATAACTGAAAGTTTTTACTATTTTACCAAGCTCTTCCTACCACCCCACCATGGGCCCAACCTCAATCACCATTCTATTTTGTTTCTGTGACTTTGTCTTTTTTTCATGATACCATGTAGTATTTGTCTGTTTCTGTCTGGCTTATTTCTCTTAGCTTAATGCCCTCCAGGTTCATTCATGTTGATACAAATGGCAGGATTTCCTTCTGTTTAAAAGCTAAATAATATTACTTTATATATATATATATATATATATATATATATATATATATACACACACACACACACACACACATACATACATACACACATATTTTTTTTTCTTTATCCATTCATCCATTGATGGATATTTACATCCAATGTTCTGTCCATACTTTGGCTATTGTGAAAATGCAGCAAAGAACTGAGAATGCAGATATGTCTTCAAGATCAATGATTTTATTTCCTTTAGGTATGTATTTAGAAGTAGGATTGCTGGATCATACAGTAATTATATTTTTGATTTCTTGAGGAACCTCCACATTGTTGTCCATAGCAGTAGTACCATTTTACATTCCTAGTGTAACAGTGTACCAAGGATTCCCTTTTCTCCACATTTTTGCCAGCATTTGTTGTCTCATGGTTTTTGGATAATAGGCATCTTAACAGGTGTGAGGTGATTCTTAATTGTGGGTTTGATTTGCATTTCCTTGATAATTAATAATATGGAGCTTTTCATGTACCCATTAGCCATTTGTATGTCCTCCTTAGAGAAATATCTATTCAGGTTCTTTGCCCATTTTTTTAATTGGGTTATTTATTTTCTGTTGAGTTATCTGAGATTCTTGTATGTTTGAAATATTAATCATTTATCAGAAATGTGTTTTTTCAAATAATTTTGTAGGTTCTATTTCATTTGTTGGTGGTTCCCTTTACTGTGCAAAGCTTTTTAGTTTGGTGAAGTCCAATTATTTACTTTTGCTTTTGTTGTCAAAATAAAAAAAGCATTGCCAAGATCAATGTAAAAGAGGTTACCCCTGTGTTTCCTTCTAGGAGTTTTACATTATTAGGTCTTACAGTCAAGTCTTATCAATTTCAAGTGGATTTTTTGTGTCTAGTATAAAGGCCAAGTTTTATCCTTTTGCATATGGATGTCTAAATTTATCAACACCGTTTATTGAAGAGACAGTCCTTTTCCATTATATATTCTTGGTTCCTTTGACAAAAATTAAGTGGCCACATCTGTGTAATTTTATTTCTGGGTCCTCTGTTCTCTTCAGTTGATCTGTATGTCTGTTGTTATGTCAATGCCTTACTGTTTTGATTACTATAGCTTTGTAATATAGTTTGAAATTAGATTTTTGTGATGCCTCTAGTTTTGTTTTTCTATCTGAAGATTACTTTGTCTCTTCAGGGTCATTTGTGGTTCCATATACACTTCAGGATTTTATTTTATATTTTTATTAAAAATGCCATAGGGGTAGTTTGGACTTGTGAATCCAAGATGGCAGCATAGGTAAACACCTACACTGCTGCCTCGCACAAGAATTTCAAAACTACAACTAAAAGACAAAATGGACATCATCCAGAACTACAGGAAAGCTGGCTGAGTGGAAATTCTACAACTAGAAGGAAAGAGAGACCCAGAAGAGCTGTAAAAAGCTGAGATACGGAGACACATGTGTGGAGAGAGTGAGTGCCAGAGAACCTGGCTGCCTTTCTCTGGCGGGAGGAGACAGAGACTCTCAACAGCATTGAACTCCTTATCCTATGACACTAAACACCAGATACAGCCAAAACTCACACGGGAGGAGTTTGGACTGTGAAGTGGGAGAAGTGCATGGAAATTTAGGGGAGTCGCAAAAGATCAGAAACTGGTGGCACGCACGGCACTGCACAGAGGACCGACTGCTGATTGTGCCGCTGGCTTTCATGAGTGGGCGGGAGACAGACCCCCCCAACTGTGCCACTTCGAACTCCACTAAACCCCAGTTTGGGACAAAACCTGGGGGACCCAGACTATTGTGGTCCTGGAGCGCAGGGGACCCAGAGGGGCAGCAGTCTAGAGGCACTGCGAAAGAGTATGTGAGCACACAGGGACCGCTCCAGCAATTACCCAGTTAGGTGAGACTCAGGGGCCATGAAGGGCGGGCCGACTGGAAGGCAAGGTGGTCCATTAAGCCCTGAGACTCCACCCATCCCAAGCTCAACAGAGAGGCTTTTGCGATTTTTCAAGTCTGGTATCATAAGGCTGAATCCAACACAGAAGTTCTCCCAGCATAGTGAAAATGCTGAGACAAGGGAAGGGATCACAAACAAAAGAAATGGAGGAAAACAAACAACTGGAATCTAGAGTTCAAAACCACGCTTATAAGGTTTTCCAAGAATATTCTAGAAAAGTTGGATAAAGTTAGCGAGACTCAAGAGGAGATGAAAAAGGACCAACTAGAGATGAAAAAGGACCAACTAGAGATGGAACAGATCCAGCTAGAGATGAAAAAGGACCAACTAGAAATTAAACATACTGAAATAAAACATATTATACAGAGACCTAACAGCAGACTAGAGGAAGGCAAGAATCAAGTCAAAAATTTGAAATATAAAGAATCAGAAAACACTCAACTAGATAATATAAGGAGCCTCTGGGACAGCTTCAAGCGTACCAACATCAGAATTGTGGGGGTGCCAGAAGAAGAGAGAGAGCAAGATACTGAAAACCTATTTAAAGAAATAATGGCTGAAAACTTCCCACATCTGGTAAAAGAAATAGACTTACAAGTCCAGGAAGCACACAGAACCCCATATAAAAGGAATCCAAAGAGAACTACACCAAGACACATCATAATTAAAATACCAAGAGCAAAAGTCAAAGAGAGAATATTAAAAGCAGCAAGAGAAAAACAGTTCATTACCTACAAGGGAGCACCCATATGACTGTAAGCTGATTTCTCAACAGAAATGATGCAGGCCAGATGGGAGTGGTAAGAAATATTCAACATGATGAACAGCAAGAACCTACAACCAAGAATACTCTATCCAGCAAAGCTATCATTCAGAATTGAAGGGCAGATAAAGAGCTTCACAGAGAAGAAAAAGCTAAAGGAGTTCATCAATTCCAAACCAGTATTATATGAAATGCTGAAAGGTACTCTTTAAGAAGAGGAAGAATAAAAAGGTAAAAGACAAAAAATTATGAACAACAAATACCTATCAACAAGTGAATCTAAAAATTAAGTGAATTAAAAATCTGATGAATAGAATAAACTGGTTGAATATAATAGAATCAGGAGCACAGAAAGGGAGTGGACTGATAATTCTCAGGGGGAAAGGGGTGAGGAGTATACAGGGAGAGATTGGACAAAAATCATACACCTATGGGTGATGTCAACGGGAGGGAGGTAAGGGTAGAGGGAGGGTTGGGAGCAGGGTGGGGGTGGGGGAGCTATGGAGGGGAAAAAAGAGAAACAAATGTAATAATCTGAATAATAAAGATTTAATTAAAAAAAAGAGTGGATAAAAATAAAAATGCCATAGGAATTTTGAAAGGAGATTCATTACATTGAATCTGTAGATCAATTTAGATAATATGGTCTTTATAACAATATTATTTCTACAAATTAATGAACATGGAATACCTTCTATTTATTTATGTCATCTTCAATCTCTTAAATCATTTTTTATAGTTTTTAGATACATCTCTTTCATTCCCTTGGTTAAATTTATTTTTGTGTATTTTATTTTTCCTGATGCTTTTGTAAATGGGATTGTTTTCTTAATTTCCCTTTCTGGTAGTACATTGTTAGAGTACTAAAATGACTGAATCTTGTATTCAATTTTTTATCCTACAACTTTATTGAATTTGTTTATTAGTTTTAATTGTGTGTGTGTTTGTGTGAGTGTGTGTGTGTGTGTGTGTGTGTGTGTGTGTATGTGTGGAGTCTTTGTGGTTTCCTATATATAATATCATGTCATTTACGAAGAGAGAAAATTTTACTTCTTTCTGATATGGATGTCTATTTTGTTTTTCTGTCATTTATTTATTTATTTACACTACTTATTCTGGCTGGGACTTCCATCACTATGTTGTATAAAAGTGGCCAGAGTGGGTTTCTTCTTTGTCTTTTTCCTGACTTTAAAGGAAAAATTTTCAACCTTTCACCATTGAGTATGATGGTCACTGTGGCCTTATTATATATGGTTGTTATTATTGAGGTATATTTCTTCTATACTCAGTTTATTGAGAAGTTTGTTTGTTTTTTAATCATGAAAGGATGTTGAATTTTGTCAAATGCTTTTTATGTTATATATTGAAATGATCATAGGATTTTTATCCTTCATTTGGTTAATGTGGCATATCATATCAATTGATTTATTTGAATCATCTTTGTATCCTAAGAATAACTTCCACTTGATTATTGTGCATGGCCCTTCATATACTTTGAATTTGGTTAGCCAATATTTTTGAAGATTTTTGCATCAATGTTCATCAGAAATATTGGCCTGTAAATTTCTTTTCTTATAGCATACTTGTCTGACTTTCATATAATGGTAATGCTGGCCTTGTAAAATGACTTTGGAAGTGTTCCCTCCTCTTCTATTGTTTTGCAAGAGTTTAAGAAGGATTGGTGTTAACTCAGTAAATATTGGGTAGAATTTAACAGTGAAGCCTTTCTTTTTGAGGGGGACAAGGCAGGCATTTTTTTATACTGATTCCATTTTCTTAATAGTAATTAGTCTATTTAGATTTTCTGTTTCTTCATGACTCAGTCTTGGTAGGTTGTATGCTTCTAGGAATTTATCCATTTCTTCTAAGTTGTCTAATTTCTTGGAATAGAATTGTGCATATTAGTTCCATATGATCCTTAGTATTTTTGTGTTAAGAGTTGTAATGCTTCCTCTTTCATTTTTTATTTTATTTACTTGTTTCTTCTTTTTTTATGTTGGTCTAGCTAAAGATTTGTCATTTTATCTTTAGAAAACAGCAACAACAGAAAGACCCCACCCTAACTCTCAGTTTCATTAATATTTTCTATTGTCTTTTTAGTCTTTCATTTATTTCAACTCTGATTTTTGTTATTCCCGTCCTTCTGCTTACTTTAGGTTTAGTTTGCTATTCTTTTTCTAGTTCCTTGAAGTATAATATTAGGTTATTTATTTGAGACATCTCTTGCATGTTTTTTTTTAATGTAGGTATTTACAATTATAAATTTGTTTCTTAAATCTAGTTTTGCTGCATTTCATAAGTTTTGGTGTTTGTATTTTCATTTATCTCAAGATATTTCTATTTTCCTTTGGTTTCTTTTTTGACCCATTGATTGTCTATGAGCATGTTGTTTAATCTCCAGATATTACAAAATTTTCCATTTTTCTTCTTCTAATTGATTTCTCATTTATTATTGTGTTTGGAAAAGATATTTGATATTATTTTAATCTTTTTAGATTTATGGAGTTGTTTTGTGGCCTTTAATATATTATCTAACCTGGAGAATGTTCCATGTGTGGATGGGGAGAAGAATGTATATTCTATTGCTGTTTGATGAAATGTTCCTTATCTGTTAAGTCTATCTGATCCTGAAAATAGTTTAAGTACAATATTTTCCTACTGATTTTTTGTGTGGATAATCTATCCATCATAAGTGGGGTATTGAATTCTCCTACTATTATTATATGTCTGTTTATATTCTCTTTCAGATATGTTAATATTTGCTGTACCTATTTACTTGTTCCAGTGTTGGGTGCATAAATATTTATAAGTACTATATCTTCTTAATCCCTTTAGCATCTATCTATATAAAATCATAAGTGAATGTTATGACCAAATAACTGGAATGACTAGACAACTGGCCTATAGCTATTATGCACACTGACCCATGCATTGCTGATGGGGCCCTGACAGCCCCGAATCTGGTTCACTCGCAACCCGGACCCAGACAGAAGGAAGAAGGGAACCTGATTCCTCGTGGAATCAGCTGTTGGTTAACTTGCTTCTGGGGCCCTGACAGCCCTGTATCTGGTTCACCTGCACCCCAGACCCAGACAGGCGAGAGGAGGAAACCTGATTCCTTGCAGAATCTGTTGTTGGTTAGCTTGCTGCTGGGGCCAACCTCCTGCAGGCTGGCCAACCTCCCATAGTCCCTCCCCAGGGCAGGCCAGCCCCCTGATCAGCCCTGATCACTGGCCAGGCTGTAGGACCCCACCTGTGTATGAATTTGTGCACCGGGCCTCTAGTTATATAATACCATTCTCTGTGTCTTGTTATAGTCTTTGATTTATATATGTGTATATATATATATACCTCTGCTTTCCTTTTAATTCCATTTGTATGGAATAGCTTTTTGCATCTTTGAACATGCAGTCTATATGTATCCTTAAAGCTAAAGTCAATCTGTTGTTGGTAGCATATTTTTATTTTGTATTCATTCACTCATTTTTTCCCTTTGATTGGGAATTTATTCCATTACATTTAAAGTATTTATTATAAATTTACATTAATATACTTTTAATTGTTATGTGTTTTTTTTGGCTGCTTTGTAATTCCTTTGTTCCTTTCTTCCTCTCAAACTATATTCCTTTGTGATATGATGAGTTTCTTTAGTGGATTGCTTTGATTCTTTCTCTTCAGCTTTTGAGTATCTATTATAAGTGTTTGCTTTGTAGTTATTATGAAGCTTACATAAAGCATCTTATATTTATAGCAGTATGCTTTAAGGTTTTAACAATTTCAAACACATACAAGAGCTCTACAATTTCACACTCTTCCCTATGTTTCATGCTTTCAGTATCATAATTTATATCTTTTAACATTATGTTTGCTTTAACTAATTATTATATTTAAAGTTATTTTAATAATTTTGTCTTTTAACCTTTATACTACAGTTATAAGTGATTTACATACCACCTTTATAATGACAATATTAGAGCATTCTGAAATTAACTATATATTTTCCTTTACCAGTGAGTTTTATACTTTCACATGTTTTCATACAACTCTTTATTAGCATCCTTTTGTTTCAGCTTGAAGAATTACCTTTAACATTTTCTCTAAGGGGAGTCTATAGTGTTCAATTCCTTCAGCTTTTGTTTGGAAAAGTATCCTTTAATTCTGAAGGACAATTTTGTAGTGTATTCTTGGTTGGTGGTTTGATTCTTTAAGCAATTTGAATATATCATCTAATTCCCTTCTGGCCTACAGTTTCTGTTTAAATAGTCACTGATAGTCTTTGGGATACTTTTGTATATAACAACTTTTTTTCTCTTGCTGCTTTTAAGATTATTTTGTTTGACTTATGACAATTTCATTATAATGTGTATTCATGTAGACCTCTTTAGATCTCCTTTCTTAAAACATTTTTAGCTTTCCATATATGGATTTCCATTTCTTTCCCTAGTTTAGGGAAGTTTTTAGCCATTATTTATTTGAATAAGTTTCCTGCCCCTTTTTTTCTTCTTCTGAGACACTATAACCTTATAATGTATATACTGGTCTGCTTGATGGTGTCACATAAATACCTTAAGCTATTCTTACTATATATTTTTAAATTATTTTTTCATTTTGCTCCTCTGGCTGGGTGAATTCTACTGCCCTGTAATAAAGCTTGTTGATTATTTTTTCTACTTGAACTAGTCTGCTATTGAACTCCTATAATGAATTTTTCAATTTAGTTATTATATTTTTTCATTCTATGATTTCTCCTCAGTATTTTTTAATACTTTCTGTCTTTCTGTTCAAACTTTTACTTTGTTCATTTATTTCTCTCCTGACCTGGGAGAGAAATCACTTATCTCTATTTCATTAAGATTGGTTTCTTGAAATTTATCTTATTCTCTTGTTTTGAACATATTCACTTGTTTATTCATTTTCATTGACTGTTATTGGTTTTGTGTATCAAATTAAACAGTCACATCTCCTAATCCTGACAAACCAGTCTTCTTTCTGTAAGAGGTGAGCTTTGTCAATCATCCTAGGCCAGACTCCTGGTTGCCACTCAAACCTTTGTCTAAGCTGTTGTCTTAAGGCCTCCTAGTACAAAGTGGATCGAAATCTGCCAGTGTTTTAAAGGAGTGGATCACAGTCAGCACCTGGATGTAGGCTGATTATAAACAAAATCTTCAGATTTCATCTAGAAAAGTATGAAATTAAACCCTTTTCAGGGATAAACTGGGAAATGGGAGTTTTACCTGCTGCCTATGTAAAGGCCAAGTGTATGGTCATGAGAGCTTGCACATACACTTGTTTTAAAACTGCTTCTTGTGTGCTATTGTCCTGTGGGACTTGTGAATGTGAGAGCTATGTATTTAGGTGCCTGTCCCTTCGTAGCAACCACAGAAGCTTTAGACCCAGATTTGTATGTAAGCTCCTTCCAGAGAAATACTTGCAACCTGTTTTTATCATCCGTGTAAGCTGGAGAGAAAAATAGGGGACATGACAATTGGTGCCTTTGCGTTTCAGGGAGGATCACAATCAGCCATATATGCATACAACTAAACTTGCAAACTTACAAAATAAATTTACAGAGTATCCATTTTGTTCACTGTTTCAGTTATCCATTGCTCTTAACAGCTACCCCAGGATTTTGTATACAAATAAACCTATATATTTTTTCTTGAAAAATTTTAAAAAGAGATCTGAAACACAGGTTATCTGCAGGAGGAACTGAGAGATACTGATGTTGATCCCAGGAGAAATTTTTGGAATTATGTGGAAATTTAATTATAATCTTTATATTCCATATTGAATGTGAATTAATAATAACTCCATCCATTGCATATAATTGTTATGAGGATCATATGCAAAAATGGACACAGGTGGCCCTGACCAGATGAATCAGTTGGTTGCAGCATCCTCCCATACACCAAAAGCTTGTGGGTTTAGTCCCTGGTAGGGCTGTAAATGTGAAGCAACCGATTATTTTTTCTATCATATTGCTATTTCTTTCTCTCCTGCTCTCTTTCTCTCCCTTTCTTGCTCTCTAAAAATCAATAAACATATCCTCAGGTGCAGATAAAAATATATTATATTTTACAAATATAATAAAATATATATAAAATATATTTTATAAAAATACATATAATATATACATAAAATATATTATGTATGCATATCTATATATTAAAATACAGGGATGGGCAAAAGTAGGTTTATAGCTGTGAGTAAATGAAATAGTTCATTCTTATACTATTATTAATTATTGTATTGTTTTCCATATGAATTACAGTAAACCTACCTTTGCCCACCATTAGTATGTAAAGTGCTTAGGATAGTGTCTGACATGTACTAGCACTGCAAAAAGCTTGCATTATCAGTTATGTGGCTTTCAGGATTTACCTTCAGACAACCATAGGCCTTCTAAACTCAATTAACTTGGGTTTAAATTTCATTACATGTGAAAAATGCCAGAGGCCCATTAAATCAAAGTTCCCTTTATGCTTAACAAACACAGTGCATTGGTTAACACTGTGGTTGAGGGATTGAGGGTGAGGTGGGTCTGTGGTTGAGTCTAGCGGATCCAACAATCAAGAGTATATTGATGGGCAGCAGTTCAAATAAGTGTTGAGTGTGGAAGATGGGGGGAGGTTGGTCAGGTGCACACATTGTAAGAATTGGCCCCATGAGTGGGTAGAAGTCTATGGAAAGGAATTCAGGAGCCACAAATGTGTCACAGAATGGTGAATATCAGGCAAGTAGTAAGCATCAGAGAACTTTCCATTGTGGTTCTGAGAGGTTCGAGTGTGTAGGTGGGAGGAAGGATAAGGGAGCCATTGCTCATTCCTAGAGAGATTTGGATCCTAGGCAGGTGACCAGAGGAAGCCTTGGGATGAGAAGGGAATATTGTTGAGCACCTACTATTGCCTGCCATATGCTTCCATTTTTCTATATTCTCTGCATTATCTCAGTTCTCACCTGATGAACTCAAAAAGTAAATCTGGTTGCTTTTATTTTATAGTTTACAGAAAGAATGATTACATAAATATTTCTAAGGTTATACATCCAGTAAATGGTAGAATAGAATTAAACAGTAACTTTCTTTTCATGACAACTGCCACAAAGGGGACTTGATGTTGACCTAAGAGCTTTGGCCTAGATATTCATTCATCTCTCCTGCCATGTGTCATGTGATTAGGCCCGAGATGAGGATGGTCGAGACTGAAGAACGGAGTTAGGACTAGTGTTGTAGCTGTTGGAAGAGGAGCCTGGAAAAATTTGGATGGACTGAGGCCTAAGTAACAACCTAAGCATAGGCTCCTTGCTATGCCCTTGGCCTGGTCACTCTGCCCTAAATGGGACTCTGATTGTCCTTCAAAGTAGAACCAGAACAATTTAAACTAGCTGAGTTATGGCAGTGACTATTAACCTCTGAATGTGTTGGAATATATAAAGAGGTTTCCTAGAAAGACAGAGACAGTCCTACAGTCATACCATTCACTTTCAATTTCAGAAGGTCCACAGAGCTCTCGAAGCTAATCAAGAGAATCTTTAGCCTTGCAAGACAGAGTGACTGCTGATGGTCACTTACTTAGAATTTAATAAACACCAGCCTCCATTTTACTTCATTCTTTTTTAAGTCTCACAACAACCCTACAGATAGATATTAGCCTTGCTTATATAGACAAGTAAGACTCAAGTTTGAAGTTTCAGAGCTAGTAAGTAGGGATGAGTTCAATAAGTTCACTAATTTCACAACTTTAAAAATGTGAGTTTTTAAATCTTGGTAGTTGAGAAGTGGAGACAATGTTTAACACATACCATATAAAAAACAGTGATAGTAGGCTTTTAGTGTAGGCACTTGCTTAAGGGTGAATTCTGTCACCCAGCATAATTTTAAAATTCCACAGCAGCAAGTTCTGATGCTTAGCTTTCCAACTTCCTATACATCATAGGAGTTTATTTAAATTTTGCATAGGGATTTGCTGGTGATAAATACTTTCTGAAACTGAAAGTTCTCATTACCACATGACATGTGTTCATTAGCAAATTATAAAATTAATACTTAGCATTTTAAACAGTGTCTTTTCCTTCAAAGGACTTTACAACTCCTAGCCAACTAAGCTTCACCACACCCCCCATGGGGCAGTCAATAGAACCTGTTCCTTGAGTCACTATCAGGGCCCTGCACCTGCAAGACCATCAGACAGAGTCAGCACAGAAGGGTCCTATACTTTGCAGACAGTGCTCAAGGGAAAAAATGGTTATTCATTGGTGGAAGTCTGGGCCTTTGTGAGAGTGCACACAAAGCCACAGAAGAACCTTTTGAAAGAAGCAGCACTACAAAGCCCTCAGCTCCAGGGCTGGTGAGCATGCACTCTTACAAGGCTGTTACTAAATATTTCTTGACAGGACAGAAAACAATTTGCCTAGAAAGACAACTTGTTTATGTGTGTCTGTACGGAGAGAGCCCTAAGTAGTTATCAGAAAAGCATTCAGGGATTTTAAACCTTTCTTCCTCCAAGTGTAGTCATCTAGAGCAGCAGTCCTCACCATTTTCATCTCACAACACACAGACACTAATTACTGAAATCCTGTGGCATATCAAAAAATATATTACATTTTTTTTGCCGATCTGACAAAAAGTAGATATAATTTTGGTTCATTCACACTGAACGGCTACTGTTGTGTTGGCTATTGCTATTTTTTATTTGACAATCTAAGGGGAAAGAGGTCAATGACCCTGACTAAATAGGCAGGTACTGCATGTTTTAAAAATCCTCATGGCACATGGTTTGGAAATCGCTGATTTTGCATTCTAATTCACCAGCTTTGGTTCTGCTTTTATGTTTCTTTTTGAAGCTGTTATGAAGTCAGTCTCCCTCCTCCTCCTTCTCCTCTTCTTCTCCCTTTTTCTCCTCCTTCTCTTCTTCTTCCCCCTCTTTCTCCTTCTCCTTCTCCTCCTCCCCCCTTTTTTCCCTTCTCCCAAGAAAACAAAATAAAAAACAAGTTGGTAGGCTTGCCACCCTACTAGTTTCCATTCAGAGACCTTGAAGCTCAAACTTAAGAACACAGGAGTGTTAGGTAAGTTGCAGGAATATCCAATGCACAAATCATCTTTATTTTTTGAGAAGAAACAATTTAAACTTCTTTTGCTACAACTCAAAGGCAAAACTCTTTAGACTTTTGGGAGTTGTTGCCAGTCCTTGGTTATATTACTGCTAGAGGACTGGTGTATGACCATTCGTGCCCTCAGGGGGATGGGGTCCCTCAGCCAGCTTATGCCCTCTCTCAGTCTGAGACCCCTTGGGGGATGTCCACCTGCCAGTTTAGGCCTGCTCTGTAGGGGATTGGGAACCCTCAGGAGATGCTCGACTGCAGTTAATACAAAGCTCCTCCTGTGGGAGGACACTGACTACCAGTGGGAAGCTTTTGCATTGAGTGTCTGGTCCCTGTTGGTCAGTGTGTGTCATAGTGACTGGACGTTTGGCCATTATGGTTAATTTGCATATTATCCTTTTATTATATAGGATCCTGCAATTCACAGTTTCTTAAATTTTAAAGCAATCATTAACTTATTATTTCCAGATATGTACTACTACTCTACCTCTTAGGTTGATCACTACATTTGTATTCTCTTTCAATCATTCTGAGTGAGGTTTTGTCTCAAAAAATGATCAATATGTTTTGTTATGTTTCCAAAAGGAAAATTGGTGTTATGGACTAATGACTGAGGACAATGATTTTTGAGAACATTTGTAGGATTATTTTGAGGCATAATTTTCTGTGTTCAAATACCTCAGAAACCTCACTTAGCCTGTTTGGCTCAGAAGTTGAGCATCAACTTATGAACCAGTAGGTCACAGTTCAATTCCCAGCCAGGCACATGCCCTGGTTGCAGGCTTGATCCCCATAGAGGGTGTGCAGTAGGCAGCCATCAATGATTCTCTCTCATAATTGATCATTCTTTCTCTCCCTCTCTTTTTCTCTCTGAGATCAATAAGAATATATTAAGACAAACAAATGAATAAACAAAACACTCAGAAACCTGGATGCTAAGCTGGCCAGCTTATAAAAATTCAAAGAGGGATATATTTTTGCTCCTTGAGAATTTTTCTCAGCAGAATTAAAAAGAAGAAGAGGGAAAGCAGGTAGGGGGCAAAGGGAACAAGCTATCTCACCGATATGAAGTGTCACCCTTTCCCCCAAGCATCTCACAGACAGGATGTGTTTATTGGAGTCTGAATGAAGCTGCTTACACTGAATTACAAGATTATAGACCCCTGAGCTGGACTATTCATGTTAGCAAATTAGCTTCCTGCCTTTCTGCTACACATTTTAATATGTGTGGACTTGTTTACTGCCTGCAAACATTTTTGCAGCAGGTGCTCATGAGCTACAGAAAAAATTGAAAGTATTTCCTGGTAGCACGGAATTCATACAACAAATAGAACAAAGCAGTCAGTTAGGGCAAATTAAAGGCCTTCTCAGGAGTGTGTCACCTTTAGGGACACACAGCAAATAAGGCATTTTAGTCCCTTTCAGCATGGTTTGGGAACCATGTGTTGTCCTGCTTATAGCATAAAAGAGGTCTTCACTAATCATTTCAACTCCATTTGTATTTGTCTTAACATAATCCTTTTGAAAATTATAGTAAGATATAGATGTTCCTGAATTACAAGTTAAACACGTCAACATTTCTGGACAAAATTAATAAAGAGCCCTGTAAAAACAGAATGGGCCCTGTAAAAACAGAAAATATCACTGTAGCTTAAAATTTCAGTTTAAAAATGCTAACATTTAGTGCTGAGAACATGTGGCGAAAGGGTGTGCTGTTCCAGGCTGGTGGCATTGCAGGGACTTGATCCTGTCCATGCAAGGATACCCACAGCTATAGAGAAGGGTTAGAAAACTTATTTAAGTCAAACAGAGGATACAAATGTGCTATATCTTTTATGCTTGAGAAATCCAGGAGGGAACTAGGGAAGATTACCTGAAGGTGGGAGAAAGCAAGGCTGGGGTCAGATTACAGGTTAGCTAAGATTAAGTCCTCTTTTTGAGGGAGGTCACCTTTAGAAGGGGGAGCCTAAAAGGGGACATTTCAAAGGTGTGTGACCCTAGATGCACAGAAACATGGACAGGACTTGTTTAAGGCAAAGATAAATGTTTTACTAAATAAGTTATATGCCTGGGGCAAAAGTACCCACCATGCCCTGCCCAGTTAGGAATTTATAATCAGATCACCTATGAGGCTACTTTCCTTAGAACCTCTTTTTCATCC
The DNA here is from genome assembly GCA_004026805.1 of Lasiurus borealis. NCBI lineage: Eukaryota > Metazoa > Chordata > Mammalia > Chiroptera > Vespertilionidae > Lasiurus > Lasiurus borealis. The sequence goes on along the minus strand of PVJN01013234.1, from coordinate 15,492 downwards.
ACAGTCCTCTGAGATAGGAATTCTAAGGGCTTTCCTAAGGAGTAATGCAACTGAAGTTGAGCAGAATATTCTTTATATGGCATTATAATGCTATTTATTTCATTGTGAAGTCAACGACAAAATATGCAAATATGGTTTTGATACAATTTATTAAAATGGTTCTGTCATGTGAAAAAATAAGATACAAATTGGCAGGATTTGCAGATATGCAAGAATATGTAGGCATATGGATAAGGACAGGAAGACAAGAATCACAATTGGAAACGGGTTTGCACAGGACTCTATTTCTTTTTAAAAATCATATTATTAATGTTGCTATTGTGCTATCTTTTTGGAAAATTATATGAGCAAACTGGTTCATGTCTAAATTAATACAAAAATGCTCAGTGAGGCCATGTTGACAAGTCCAAGGCGTTATTGTGAGAGGCTGTTGTGAGGTGGCTCTCTTGGAGAGGGCACTCATATGCCAGGGTCCTTAGTCTGACTCATGGGAGATTCTTCTTTTTAAGACTGTATCATGTTATTCAAACTTGTGAGATGGAACACCACCCTCAGATGCCCTGTTATGATTTTACAATGAGCAGTTGAACCATTGCACAGAATATTGGGTCAGTACTACCATTACATTACATTTTCTATGCAGGTCTGAGCATACTGGGGACCCAGAGCATCAGGAACTGGTCTGTTTTGATTGAGAATAGAATAACTGTTGAGGGACATGGGCATATTTCCTTATGAGATAACAGGACATGACTATTGTATGGGTTTAGAATGTACCAGTATGGCATGAGGATTATTTTGAGCTGAAAACCATCAAAATCCAAAAGACTCAGGGAGAAACTTGGATCTTTTCTCTAATTGCCTAAAAGAAGTTAGCCAGAGGACCTACTCCAGGAAAAGGGTTATCCTCATAGAGAACTACAGCACAATATGCACTAAGTGTGGAAGACAGGGAGGAACCTACCAAAGTCTGCTAAAATTCCTCTCTATGTCACATGGCTTCTGGATGGTTCAGCACACATATGTTATGAAGCATTTGCTTTTCCTGTCTTCCTGTAAATTGTTTCACTCCACTTTGAAGTCTCATATTTCCACCCCTCTTTCTCTTATGCTCTGGATGGCGTATAAGTACCAGTTGCCTGTTTTTGCAGAGTCATCGTATGTATGAAATTAAATTTGATTTTGTTTTCTCTTGTTAATCTGTCTCACATTAAATTAATTCTTAAACCAGCCAGAAGAACCTAGAAAGGTAGAGGGGGAACCCTTCTTCCCCTTGCCCCCAATACCATTAGGCTATCAATAAATAGCCTGTAGTAGAGCTTACTAGTACAATGAGGATGGTGTAGAAGAGGAAAGATAATTTTCCCTCTCCCATCTGAGTTCTTAGCTGAGACACCTGTAGTAAAAGATAGATTACCAAGAGAAAAACAAACAGAAATCTATTAATATGTAAACCTCATATTAATGAGTAATTCCCCAAGATGGTTTAGAATTCATACTCAAATATAGGCTCAGTAGGGGACTGGAAGGAATGGATTTAGAACTCTTGGAGAAGAGGAAGTGATTTTTAGGAGAGATGAATGGGCCCTTAGAAGAACAGAAGAGAGCTGTGATAGTCTGTACACGGCTTGTCTAGGACTTCTCTCTTATGAAGACAGCCAATCCTCCCTGGGTAATTAAACTGCTAGGAGCAGATCTATGACAACTTAGTTCCTTAGGAGATTTGATTTAGGCAGACAAGGGATTTCATAGAAAGCCTTTCCTTGAACTTGCTGTTTCTAGTCCCAATATAATCAATATTCCAAAGCAGTATATTTGGGGGTGGCATGTTCTGCTGCCTTCAATGACCTTTTCCATGGAATTGCAACTTCAAGGCCTCAGCTGTCTGAGCCTTCTGCATCTCTTTCCGGATTAGGGATGTCATTCTCCCTACATAAGAATATCAGATAGCCCTTAGCAAAAACTTTTCCCTTAAAAGGAGTCTTAAAAGGTTACTGCCAACATCTGTCTTTATTAGTTATTATTTGTCTATTTTTTCCATGGCTGAGCACTTATCTCCTCTTTAAATAGTTAATATTATCTACCATTTGAAAGTCAAGGTTTGCTGACCTGACCCCAGGTGATTAAATATTTCTATATTTATCCATTATGTATATAATGAGCAATATTAATGTTCTCATTTCTAAATTCTTGTGGCACTGCTCACACACTGAAAACAGCAGGTGACAGAGTTGATAAACCAGGTGAATTTAAGTATCAGACCAAAGAAGAAAATGGGGACTGAGCTAAATCAATAGTGCACGATGGTGGATTATTTCCAGGTGCCCATGATATTTATGGTAAATCTTTATAAGAAAAAAAGAAAGAATAAAGTCAAAGTTGCTTTATTTGTTCTCTTGTCAGAATCCCATAAGGTATTGGTAGCCTTAGAAGCCAATGAAATGACACAAAAAGGGCCATTCTTTGTTGATATGAGACGGAAGAACTTGCAGTTGCATCAACTCACTTAATAGGAGAAAGTGGATAAGACAGCTTGCAGTCATGGTGGCCTTGCTTAAATTCTGCCTCCCATGATCTACAGTGGCATATCTGGGGTGGCTGTGGAGTCTACAGACCATCCCTTCTTTTAGGAGGATTCTTTTCTCTCTAAGTGAGAGTAGCCTGTTTGGCCTTAACACCATATTTGGTTACCATATGGTTCCCTGGCAAAAAGTATTTTGATTAGAGTTGGATACCTTATCCAAGCTTTGGCCCCCAAGGTCTCCTTTTCTAGAATTTGGGATATAGACATGGACAGTTAATTCTCTGTGTGTGGCTAGAACTATGAATGGTAAACATGAGATCTGTGGAGGCCCCTATTTTTCTGAGATGGAGGAGCAGAGAAAGCAGACTATATTTTTCTGGGTTCATGCCTTCTGCTTCCTGCCATCGGGGAAACTGGCTGCATCTCTGCCTTTGAGTCTGTGCCCACCTAATAAATCCCCCTTCCATTTTATCCTACTCTGACTTGGTTTCTGTTACATCTAACCTAAAAGAATTACTGATAACATTCTCCATAGAAGGTTATAGGATGTAGATTAAATAGGTCATTTTCAAATTTGGTGTTTTAAATCTTTGAAAATCCTTCCTGCTGAGTTTTCAGAACCTTTACTTAGATAGAGGAAAGAGCTGAAGTCAGTTCCTTGATACTTGGTTAGCCAGGCCAATCCCTTCAAAATGAAAACAACAACAACAACAACAACAACAACAAAAAACAAAAAACTGCACTATAGTACAGTGTTTAAAGACCAAAGACTGAGACACTCCAAAATGTACAGAATTAAAATGTACAAAAGTGCCTTTTTCTCCTTCTTGCCTTCCCCCCTCCCTTCCCAAACACACAGATATTCAAAGATATTCAAAGCTTGGATGGGCTTTTGAATTTCTATTTGATGTTGTAATGCAGATCTTGAGATGATTGGCCTGTAGCTTTGCTTTGGGAATAATAGGAATGGCGAGGCTATTTGATTGTATATGTAAACTCTTATCTTCTATGGGCAAATCAATTTCAAAAAGTCTTGATTTGAAGAGGTAACATGGGAAATAATATCTTTATGAAAAAGGTTAAATAAAACTTTATCATCATGACCTTTGAAAACCATTTGCTACTCATGGAGAAGCAATGGATAACAAAGAAAGTAAATTGTCAATGAATTCCACCCACAACTTGGAAAGTGTTATTTGTTCTTAGGAAAAAAGGAGCTCTGATTGTAAGAGAACGGGCTTCCTGTGGGTCTCTGCTTCTTATTGGTTGTTTCCAAGTGTTGAATTTAATAAGGCACAAACAACTGGGAAGAGAATAGGGAGTGACAGGCATAGAGCAGTAAGTGTGATATATGGCGAGGGAGGGGCATACATCACCCAGGAACACTTTCTTGGTGGAGAGAGAAAGCATTGCTGTGTAAATGGGATTGCTTTGAAAAGGATTCTGAGCCTTTATTTTTGGCCATTCAACTGTAGATTAGGATTTCACAGGACTCATGTTAGGTTTAGAGGTTATTAAATACTGTTTTCCAAATGGAAATATATGGCTTGTAATCTCAAAGAAAAAAAAGTGAAGCAAAAGAAATACTGCTTGCCAAAGCATCAATAATCCTATTATTCTGAGATCTCTAATGATCACCTAAGGCAGTAGCTCATTCTCCTGCTGCCTTTCTATCCCTCTTTATGTTTCTGCTTTAAAACCTTCAAATCTATTAAGATGTTTCATAACAAGAGATATGTCCTGCTGTGCACATATGTCATTGAGAAAGGTCATGTAACACATGACTTACTAGCTACCACTACCATTCTCTGCATTTCTTCACTTTCTGGAACCTTTATGCTTTAGTTAGGAGAGGCTGGGTTATGCTACAATAAAAAATTAATCCCTAAATCCCTGTGGTGGAACATAAAGAAGATTTCTTTCTTGCTCTTAGTACATATCCAACATAGATCGCCAGGGGATTCCCCTTGTTGTAGTCATTCCGGGACCCAAGGTGTGGGTCGCTGCACCAGGTGGAATATATTACCTTCTTAGGGAAGAGAGACTAATTAAACATGGGTGTTTTGGGTTTACTTGTTTGTTTGTTTTTCCTGACTTAGTCCTGAAATGAAATATGTTACTTTTCCTTATAATCATTTGGATAGAGCTAGTCACATGGTTCTGGGAAATCACAGAAGCTGAGATTTGCAGGCTTCTCTATGCCCAGAGCCAAAGGAGACCTGGAGGAAACTGACAGTATCTATAATAACTTCTACTACAGTTACGCTTTCTGAAGGCCTTGCTCCCCTAAAAAAGTCTGCCCTGATTAATTCAGCTCACAGTGATAACCTCTTCCTTTGAAGATGTTAACACTTGTGTACACCATTCATTTGGCCCTTAGCTTTCACTCTCTTTGATATGTAAATGTACTACTTATGCATATATGTGAATATTAGTAAATACTTGCATCTCTACAACAAGTCACTTATATTTGATTATGCGTTCCTTGAAAACAGACAGTAGTAGTAACTTGTATGTCCAGTAAGTAGAGAATGAAAGTAGTTTATGGGTGAAGCATGTGCCCAAAGGCTGGGAAAGGAATAATAAGCAAATTTGCTAAGTTTTCAAAATTTGTTCGACATGTCTAGGAGCTTTCTTATGGGAGGAGATGTTCATAGCAAATGAATTAATAGTTCTTGCAATTTTCCTCTGGTCTCTTGTTGCAGAGAGGAAGAGAGAGGGGAAGAGACAGAAACCTCAATGAGAGAGAATCATTGATTGGCTGCCTCCTGCAAGCCCTACACAAGATTGAGTTTTCAACCTAGGCATGTGCCTGACTAGAAATTGAATCATGACATCCTGATCCTTAGGTCAATGCTCAACCATTGAACCACACTGGCTGGGCTTAAATTGGTTCTTTTGATGGCTTCAGAATGAAATAAAGCAACTGATTGGTCCTATACTTTCAAATGAAAATTGTTTATTCTTTGGCTTTATCTGCCATCAGTCCTCCTTCCTCCTGATACAGAACCCTCCTTAGTTCTCTGACATGCTGCACCATTCATCATGCACCTTCTTCCTGAATCCCTGATGCTATTTCTTTCTATTGTTTTGTTTTATTCTCCTTGATAAATGTACCCATCCCAAATCTTCAGCTTTCTCTTCTGCATTGAGAGAGAGAGTGAGAGCAGTAAGTTCTATAAAAGTCTGGGTTAGACTACCTCGGTTAAAATTCCAGCTCCACCTATTATGACTGACTTGTGGCTGGTTTCTTCACCTGCCTACGCCTCAGTTTCCTCATCTACAAAAAAAGATTATGGTTTTACATAGGCTTATTATGAAGATAAGTGAGATAAACACTCAATAAATGGTAGTTGAGTTTTATTCCATATTCTCATGTACTTTATACTACATTAATATTTATATTAAGTTGTGTTAGACTTTTATTACATCCTCTGTATTTTTGCTGGGTGTACATGTTTCCATCCTGTGCTTCCATTATGAGCAATTAGAAGTAGAGGACAGTATCTTTTTCACTATTTTATCCTCAACATCTTGCCCAGAGACCAACAAGGAAGAGGTGTACAACATTTATTTTTAAACAAATGAATGAATATTTAAATGAATTAATTCATTTCACAAGTGAACACCTATCAAATACTTAGGAAACCTGAGGTTGATGAAGGATAAGGCATATATTAATAGTAGAGGCCCAGTGCACAAAATTTGAGGATGGGTAGGGTCCCTAGGCCTGGCCAGCGAACAGGGCTGGCTGTGGCCTTCCTTCATTCCATGCTTCACCCTGGTGGGTCAGCACATCATATCGAGCAGTGGAACTTTCAGTTGGTTGAACTCTCAGTCAGTTGGGGACAGTTGTCCAAGGGGACAATTTGCATATTAGCCTTTTAATATAGAGGAGATGTTTTATTTGACCCATTGTCTTTTGTGATATTTAAGACACCATGGATTTATTAATCTCCTATTGCTGCCATACAAATTTCATGAAGTTAGTGGCTTAAAGCAATATTTACAATCTCATAGTTTCTGTATATCAGAAGCCTACTGCCAGTATTAGTGGGCTAAAATCAAGGTGTGCTCAGGGCTCTGCTCCTTTCTGAAGGCTCTAGGGAAGAACACTTCCATGCTCACTCAGGCTGTGGACAGAATTCAGTTCTTTGTGGATGTGGGACTGAGGTCCCTGTTTCCTTTCTGACTCTTAGCTGGGAATTCAACTTCTAGCCCCTCTATAGTCCTGAATGTAGCCCTTCATGTCAGAATCATTCATGGACTGTGTAATTTCTCATGCTTGGAATCTGACTTCCCATCTGATGCATCTGTCCTGCATCCCTTTCTGCCACCCCTGTCTGATGGACTCTTTCACTTTGCAGTTTCCACTTATATTCTTGAGGCCTCACATAACAACACTGGACAGACCCAGGTACTCCAGGATAGTCTCTCAATGTTAAAGTCAGCTGACTAGTAATTTTAATTACATCTTTAAAGTCTCTGCACAGCAGCAGCACCTGGATTAGAATACTCATGGCACAGGAATCTTATAGGGACATCTTTAAAATTCTGCTTATCACAACGATCAATTAATAGCTATGTTGAAGCTATTAGAAAAAGCAACCATGTTTTTGTTTACATTTTCTATCAATGAGGGCAGAGCTTATATCTGTTTTATTCACCAGTTTATGTTCAGCATAGAGCCTCTCTCATAGTAAGTGTTTTAAAAATATATTTTATTGATTTTTTTACAGAGAGGAAGGGAGAGGGATAGAGAGTTAGAAACATTGATGAGACAGACATCGATCAGCCGACTCCTGCACGCCCCCTACTGGGGATGTACCTGCAATCAAGGTGCATTACCCTGACCGGAATCGAACCTGGGGCTTTCAGTCCTCAGACCAACGCTCTATCCACTGAGTCAAACCGGTTTCGGCATAGTAAGTGTTTTAGAAGTTAAACACATGGGACCTCCTAGGTCTAGATGTTTAGTTTTCTTTTTTGAAAGGATAATTTTGTTCCAGGTTACCAAAATAATCAAACAGCCTTTAAAAAAAAAAAAGGTTATATTTATTTTGGTTTTGAGTTTGTTTTTTGGTCTCCTTTTAACTCTGGGTTTAACCCTTGAACTCCTCTTCTATTAAGACGTAGTTTCATTTAAATTTTTCTCCTGAAAAAATATGCTAGATCTCAATTTGGAGCTTTGAAGCTCTGATGATAAAGGGCTCATGAGGGATTTGACTACCAGTGATGATGAGGGCGATGACAGCAAGGGCCAGCAGTTTTCAGCCAAGGTTGATTGTGCCCCCAGGTGACACATGACAATGCTTTGGTTGTCACATTAGTGGGAGTGTACTGCTGGCACCTGGATGGTAGAGGCCAAGGTTTCTGCTAAACAATGCACAGGGCAGCCCTCCACACCAAGTCACCATGTTGTCCAGAATATCAGTTGTGCCCAAGTGGAGAAACCCTGAGGTAGGCTACCTGCTGGAATGAGCCACATCAAATCTCAGTAACTTAACAGAAAAAAAGTTTATTTCTTACTCATTCAGAGCCCATCACAGATGTTTATGAGGATGGCTGTCCTGGGAGGCTCTAACTTCAACAAGCAGCCGTCAGGGAAATTGAGGAAGGATTAAGAGATGGAGCGTGGAAGATTTCTGTAGCCGACCAGCAAGAGGTGTGCACCGCATATCCCACTGGTTAGAACTCAGGCCTTTGGACCCAACTATATCTCAAATTGGAGCTTTTGGGCTATGATGATAAAAGACTCATGAGGGACTTGACTATCAGTAATGATGAGGGCGATGACAATAAGGGCCAGCAGACCCAGGTACTGGGAAAAGTGGTGTATCGGATCTGGGAAAGGTGTGTGGATGTGTACGTGGGTAAACATGAGTGGTCTCTGTCAGAAACCATAACAATAGCAGCAGCAGCAACCACATTAATACCAGTGACATCTAACTTTTATTGAGTTATTCTATACCAGGCATGGAAAATATAATTTGTGTAATGGTGTAACTGAGGCTCAAAACAGTTGAATACCTTGTCCAATTCATGCAGAGTTCTATGGGGAACAGAGAAGTGAACCTTGGGCTGTGTCTCATTCCAAAGTACATGTGCTTACCCACTACTCTATACCCTCCTTTGAGTAGGAATTAAATATTGTACTTAGTGAGGCTTAATTTTTATGAGATAGAAATAATACCCATGAGCAGTATAAATGCAGAGTGCTTGGAGGCATCTAAAACTGCTTAGACAAGCTTTCCTAAAGGGCTGCTGAAATTCTTTTTAGGAAATATCAATAACAGATTGCATTCCAAGTTTTCATCTGGATTACAAAAAAAAATAGATAGGAAGAGATGAATATCATGGGCGAAGTCTATTGTATTGCTTTTCAATCATCCTGTTGCACTTAGGCATTGCAGCCCATGATTATATATATTTCATGTCTTCAGTGGTCCACAGGGACTGCTGGCCGAGGTAATGAGGCTGCTAGGAATCCTGACAGCAAACTCTAAATGCTTTCAGTGATGCAGAGTTTCAAGAAAGTGTGCCTGTCTTTAAGTAAATGGCTATTTCTGTCCTATTTGGGTAATTTATTCTTTGCCATCTCACATTAGTGGCGGGCCTTGTGTCACATGTAGTAGTTATAAAAAGGCACTCGCCAAAGCTTCCTTGTAGGGTGGAAGGCACTTTGGGCTTTATTGTCGTGGAGCAAGATAGAAGAGAGAATAGAGCTCTCACTCGGTTAAGACCACACTGGTAGACAGAGCAGTATGAGCGGGTAAGATATGAGCAGAGTGCAGCCTCCCTTCAGAGCCGGCTACAGCAGTTTGCAGGAACATTCTAATCAACTTTTCAGTCTCCGAAAGCTGGTCCTACCCGTGGTAGTTTTGAATGCTGCTGCCTTTATTGTCAGCTTCTGCTCTGAAATGTCATAGCACAAATTTATCTACTTTGCACCATTAAAATTGAACTTTTGATCATATCGTTTCAAAGCTTTAATTATTTAAAAAATTTTGTTCTTTCCCATCTCTTCCTTTGCTGAACACTGCCATTCCCTTTCTGCTTTCTTACAAGAATATCTGCATTTTCACACTGGTTTAGATCTTTGCGTCAATTACCCATTCAGAAGAATATGATGTGTTAAGCACTGTCTGGCATTGGACCATAGTAATGACCAAGACAAGCATGGACCCACCTAACTACAAGGAAGCCATAGCTCAGGTGAACCCTAGTACTTTTTGCCACAAAAAATGACATCAGAACAGTATTATCTAATGTTTATTAAACTCTTATAGTCTAAACCCAGTCAAGTTTATATTCAGTGTGTCATGATGATGCCAGAACATCAAAAAACGCCCACTCACATTATTGCATGCTCTCTTTGTGGCAGTCCCAGGGTATGGGCTTTCCATGTATTATTTCATCCACACAAACTGCTATTGGAAAGGTTTGTCATATCCTCATTTTACAGATGAGGAAACTGAGGCTTAGAGGGATATAGATTTGTGTTAAATCACACAGCTGATAAGAAGAAAAGCTGGAGCACAAATCCAGGGCTGTCTGATTCCTTCGCTTATTCTCTAAATTCAATCTTCCAGAACTAAGGAGCGTGTTAGAAAGAACACTGATTTTTCCTTGATTTCGAACTAAAATAGTAAAAGGTACAATCAAGTCATTTAAACCCTTCTTAATAATTTTTCTGTTCTTATTAATTTCCCTGAGTCTGTTTTTCACATGAGTCCTTAAACTGTTAAAAGTTCTCCTTTCCAAATTGGTGTGAGCATAATGGTGAGTTATTAGCGGTCATTTAAAGTAGGTACATTAGACTTACTGTGACATGAATTGGATGAAAGAGTCAGACATGGTCCTTGCCTTCAGGGATCTTACAATTTAGAGAAGACAGTCATTAACCAAATAACCACAGGGTGATGAGTGTTATAAAGAGATGGGGGAAAGAGCTATGGGAAGAACACTCCATTGGTTTTGGATTGGAGCATCGTTAGGAATGACTTTCCTGTAAAAATGAAGTATACTAGTAATCTCAGAAGCCAATAATGCAAAGACCTTACACCAGTGAAGAGGTGTCAGGATGTTGAGTGGCCTTGAGGCTTGAGAGAGTATTATGGGGTCTGTGATCTGAAGGAAAACGGCAGGTGGCAGCATGGAGAGGAGAGTGTGGTAGGAGCTAGGGATAGTGAGGCAGGCAGGAGCAGATCAGGAGAAGCTGTGTGGATTGGGGTAAGTAAAGTTTTGGGGTTTATCACAGAAGCAATGTGAGCCATTGAAGGTCTTTAGGCAGAGGAGAAATATTTGGATTTTTATAAGATTACTTTGGCTGCAGTATGAAGAAGGGGTTAAATTGAGGGAAACTGGAAGCTCACAGGTAAGTTTGAAGTCTTGCATTAGGGCTTTTGTGAATCTGCAGTTCTTAGATAAGTGATTCAGCCCTCATTTCCTGTGTTGTGCCTTTTGTAATTTTGAAGACATCAACTTTATCACCACTTGTCTCCCCCTCTTGTCAGCTCAGAGGCAAACTTGCCTGCCTTCAGTGCATTCCTTTCACAGCCTTTGAACCTTTTCCATCCCAGTGTCCCAGTCCACATCCATATCCTCTGCCAAGTAAGTGTTGAACACAGTGTCTTTCTCTTCTTCATCAAAGTCTTTATCTGACGCACTCTCATGATTACAATTTAATTTTATTCATCTAAGCAGAGGCAATGTATCTTCTCCTTAAAATATGAAGCCTCCTTAAGCTTATACTGTCACATTATATAGTATGAATGTTTACATAGCTCTTTGCTTTTCTTGCTTGTTTGATTTCTTTTGGATTGGTTGTACTTTATTAGCTCTACCTCACTAATCTTGTAAGTCTTAAGTGAAATGTTCCATCGGGCTCTTAGGGGTGGAGATAAGGAGGCATCAGCTTTGTAGGCTATGGAATATACACCACTGAGTACCAGAACTTTAAAGGGGTGCCACAAGGATAGGCAATGGATATAGTTACTTTTGGCTCATAAGAAATGGAGGTTGATGTTAGGGTGTTATATGAATTATGAATGCTTTCAGCTATGAATAACAGAAAACTCAGGTAATTTGGCTTAATCCATAAAGGTATCTATTTACTTATAAGAAAACAGAAGATAGAGGATGCACGGTTGGTTTGGCAGCTCAATCATGTCATGAAGGGCCCAGTCTCTTATCTTCAGGATCTTTTATCTTTTGGTTTGATGCCTCATTGTCAAAAGATGGCTGCTACAGCTTGCAGCACAACTTTTTACCTGACAGTGTTCGTTCAAAACAGCAACAAAGAGGTGGATGAAAAAATGGCTTTCTCCCCATATAACTCTGGCTTTTTATCCAAAGTGAAATTTTTTTTTTCAATTTTTTTAATTAATGTATTACATGTATACATATCTTCCCATTGCCCGCCCCCCCACCCCTCCCAGGCATACCCTAACCCTCCAGTGTCTTGTGTTCATTGGTTATGCATATATGCATGCATGCAAATCCTTTGGTTTATCTCTTATTTACCCCACCTCTCCCTAACCTTCTTGCTGTAATTTGAGTCTGTTTGATGCTTTACTGCCTCTGTATCTATCTTTTTGTTCATCAGTTTATAATGTTCTTTATTATCCACAAATTAGTGAGATCATGTGGTGTTTCTCCTTCTTGACTGGCTTATTTTACTTAGCATAATGCTCTCCAATTCCATCCAGGTTGCTGCAAATGGTAAGAATTCCTTCTTTTTACTGGCAGCATAGAATTCCATTGTGTAGATGTACCATTGTTTTCTTATCCACTCATCTGCTGACAGGCACCTAGGCTGTTTCCAAATTGTAGCTATTGTAAATTGTGCTGCTATGAACATAGGCATGCATAAATCCTTTTAGATTGGTGTTTCTAGTTTCTTAGGATATATTCTTAAGAGTGGGATTACTGGGTCAAATGGGAGTTCCATTTTTAGTTTTTTAAGGAAATTCCATACTGTTCTCCACAGTGGCTGCACCAGTCTGCATTCCCATCAGCAGTGCACGAGGGTTCCTTTTTCTCCGCATCATCACCAACACTTGCCCTTTGTTGATTTGTTGATGATTGCCATTCTGACAGGTGTGAGGTGGTATCACATTGTCATTTTCATCTCTCAGATAAATAGCGATTTTGAGCATGTTTTCATGTGTCTCTTGGCCTTTCTTCTGTCATCTTTCGAAAAGGTTCTATTTAAGTTTGTTGCCCATTTTGTTATTGGATTACTTATCTTCCTTTTATTAAGTTGTATAAGTTGGCTGTAGATGTTGGAGATTAAACCTTTACCAGTGATAACATTTGCAGATATGTTCTCCCATACAGTGGGCTTTCTTGTTGCTTTGTTGATGGTTTCTTTTGCTGTGCAAAAGCTTTTTATTTTGATGTAGTCCCATTTGTTTATTTTCTCTTTAGCTTCCATTGCCCTTGGAGCAGTATCAGTGAAGAAGTTCTTTTGGCATATGTATGAGATTGTGCTGCTGTGGATTCCAATAGTATTTTTATGGTTTCCCATCTTATGTTTAAGTCCTGTATCCATTTGGAGATTATTTTTGTGAATGGTGTGAGTTGGTGGTCTAGTTTCATTTTTTTGCATATATCTGTCCAATTTTCCCAACACCATTTATTGAAGAGGCTGTCTTGACTCCATTGTATGTTCATGCCTCATTTGTCAAATATTAATTGAGCATAATGGTTTGGGTGGATATCTGGATTCTCTATTCCATTGGTCTATGTGACTATTCTTGTGCCAGTACCAGGCTGTTTTGATAACAGTTGCTTTGTAATATAGCTTGAAATCTGGTATTGAGATACCACCTACTTTATTCTTCTTTGTCAGGATTGCTGTGGCTATTCGAAGTCTTTTTTTGTTTCAGATGAACCTTTGAAGAGTTCTTTCTAGGTCTGTGAAATATGTTGTTGGTATTTTAATGAGTAGTGAATGAATCTATAGATTGCTTTGGGTAGTATGGACATTTTAATGATGTTGATTCTTCCAACCCATGAGCATGGTATGCTTTCCATCTGTTTACATCTTCCTCTATCTCTTTTTTCAGTGTCTTGTAGTTTTCTGTGTATAGGTCTTTTATCTCCTTAGTTAGGTTTATTCCTAGGTATCTTAATTTTTTTAGTGTGATGGTAAATGGGATTGCTTTTTTAGTCTCTTTCTGTAATTTCACTCTTAGTGTATAGAAATGCCATAGATTTCTTGGCATTAATTTTGTATCCTGCTACATTGCCAAATTCATTTATTAAGTCAATTAGTTTTGGCATGGAGTCCTTTGGGTTTTTTATGTACAGTATCATGTCATCTGCATATAAGGACAGCTTTACTTCTTCTTTTCCAATTTGGATGCCTTTTATTTCTTCTTTTTGTCTAATTGCAATGGCTAATACTTCCAGTACTATGTCAAACAGGAGTGTTGAGAGTGGGCATCCCTGTCTTGTTCCTGTTCTTAGGGGAAATGGTTTTAGTTTTTGCCCATTGAGTTAGCTGTGGGTTTATCATATATGGCTTTTATGATGTTGAGGTATGATCCTTCTATTCCCACCTTGCTGACAGTTTTTATCAAGAAAGGGTGTTTGGTTTTGTCAAATGTTTTTTCTGCATCAATTGATATGACTATGTGATTTTTATCTCTCAATTTGTTTATGTGATGGATCACGTTTATTAATTTGTGGATATTGTACCATCCTTGTATTCCTGGAATGATTCCTACTTGGTCATGGTGTATGATCTTTCTGATGTACTGATGCACCTGATTTGCTAGAATTTTGTTGAGGATTTTGGCATCTATGTTCATGAGAGATATTGGCCTATAATTCTCTTTCATAGTGTTGTCTTTATCTGGTTTTGGTAGTAGGGTAATGCTGGATTCATAGAAAGTGTTTGGAAGTATTCTTTCTTCTTGAATATTTTTGAATAGTCTGAGGAAGATAGGCTATAATTCTTCCTTGAATGTTTGGTAAAACTCTCCTGTGTAGCCATCTGGTCCCGGGGTTTTGTTTGCTGAAAGCTTTTTGATGACTGCTTCAATGTCTTCCACAGTTATTGGCCTATTGAGATATTTAGATGCTTCCTGATTGAGTTTTGGAAGGTTATATTTTTCTAGGAATATGTCCATTTCCTGAAAATTGTCTATTTTGTTGGAATAGAGTTGTTCATAGTATATTTTAACAATCCTTTGTATTTTGGAGGTGTCTTTTTTTATTTCTCCTCTTTCGTTTCTGATTTTGTTTATTTGGGTCTTCTCTCTTTCCTTCTTGGTGAGCCTGGCTAGAGGTCCATCAATCTTGTTTATCCTTTCAAAGAACCAGCTCTTGGTTTTGTTGATCTTTGGAATTGTTTCTTTGTTCTCCATGCTGTTTATCTCCGCTCTGATCTTTACTATCTCCCTCCTTCTGCTTTATACTGGGCTTTTCTTATTGCTCTTTTTCTAGCTCTTTGAGTTGTAGAGTTAGGCAATTTATTACCATTGTTCTTGTTTTTTGCAGTAGGCTTGTAGAGCTATGAACTTCCCTCTCAAGAGTGCTTTCACTGTGTCCCATAAATTTTGTATTGTTTTGTTGTCATTGTCATTTGTTGCAATGATGTTTTTTATTTCTCCCTTGATCTCTCTGGTTACATAGTTGTTGTTTAATAGCATGCAGTTTAATCTCCATGTGTATGATTTCTTTGTATTATTTTTATTTTAGTTGATTTCCAGTTTTATGCCACTGTGATCTGAGAAGATGCTTGATATGATTTCTATCTTTTTGAATTTGAAGAGACTTTGCCTATGACCCAATATATGGTCTATCTTTGGAAATGACCCATGTGCACTGGAGAAGAATGTATATTCTGTGGCTTTGGGGTGTATTGTTCTGAAGATGTCAATTAATTCCATCTGGTCTAGTGAGTCATTTAGGATTGATGTTTCTTTGCTGATTTTTTGTTTAGAGGATTTGTCTAG